>JAUCMU010000046.1:7144507-7184671 GCA_032275025.1 Enteromius treurensis | reverse complement strand
TTCTCGCTTTCAGCTCTGTCTTTCTCTCTCTGTTTTTGTTAATCTTCATCTCCCTCCCTCTCCACATCCTTCTTGGGTCACCTCCTTTAAGCGCTCATTCCTCATCCTGAATGTCCTGCATTGCCTGAATTAAACACATTTGGCAGTGCAACGAGACAAAGGAAGGTTAGACACAAAATGTGGTTGTGATTAGAAGTGTTCTTATGGTTAATGGCAGGTGTTACTTCTTCATCAGGTCTCCGTTCGCTGCCGTGGCAGACTATTCCATGACCAGGAATAATGTGATTCAGCTGTGTCTGGAGTTGACCACAATAGTTCAGCAGGTATGGACTCAAACACTCAGATTATTATATAGCACTTTTATGAGCTTTTTAAAGAATAGTTCATCCCAAAATTAAAATATTGTCATTGATTCACTCCCAAGTCGTATCAGATCTGATCAGATTTCATTTTGCTTTCATTGATGTTTCTGTTAAATGAAAATTGATAGTATGTTTTTTCACTGTCAAGTGTCATAAATACATAGTAAATACAAATAGTAAATACATAAATAAAAATCCAAAGCACCGTAAAAGTATGAAAGTAGGCTATATCAGTTGGAAAACAGAAATATTAAAAATAAATACAATTTACTAATTATTATTATAAAAAGCAAATCTCTATATAAATGTATATATATATAAAGGTAACTGATTATATATAATGAAAATCTCTACTATTTAGTTAATTATACACACAAATATGCATGTGTATAGATACCTAGATATTAAATACCTATCATATACATTTTAGTGCTGTCAAATTATTAATCGCATTCAAAACAAACGTTTTTTGGTTTACATAATATATGTGTACTTTCTATATTATGTCTGTATACATTTACATGTACATATTTATATAATTTATATTATTTATAAATATATTTAACAAAAATATGACATATAACATATTTCATAAATATATACATAATAAATATACACAATACAAACACAGATATTATGTACACATAAATGCTTGTTTTGGATGTTATTAATCGCAATTAATCACTAATATGTATATGATGGGTATTTGATATCCACAAATATCAATAATATTTATTATTATTTACTTTTTCATTGTTAGTAGTATTATTCTGAAAAAAAAAATCTGTTTTGATGTGTTAGTTTTTAATGTCGTACTGTTTAAAACTAGCCTTAACCTGCTGAGGGTTTTTGGGAATTATGTTTATTGTGGTGGTAAGAACAACATGAAGGCAAATAAATGATGACAAAATAAGCATTTTTGGGTGAACCATCCCTGGTATCCATCAAATGAAGAGTGAGAGTCAAAAGACTGACCTAGTCTATTTTCTTCATTTCACCCTCACCAGTGTCACACCATATTTGAGCACTCTAGGACTAAGATCTCTCTTTTGAGGATGCTTGGAAAGCAGGGTAAAGTTTCTAGGGCGGAAGGTTCTTTAGAAGGAGGGCATGGGTGTTTTTTCTCCTTCTCAATTTTCTGTCCTGGATTGAAATAGTGCTGCTCTGGCATGGGCCATTGAGGGCGAGGACAGACTGTCCCAGGTGGGAGAAAGCGATGTGTCCCAGAACATATGAAGGCCTGCAGAATTTGCTCTTAATGACGCTTGCTGTGAAATGCGTGAGTCTGTGTAAAAATGCCACAGCTTTGCAAGTCATCTTCACTCCGAAGGGCCTTTCATACATGCAAACTTTACATCAAATGATTTTCTATTAATTAAACACTAATTAGCTCAGCTTTATTTACTCTCTTTTGAATCAGCCTGCAGTGTAGGTTGCATGCTGAAGGAGATTCCCAATATGTTTAACATTAATCATGCAAGCGGCCATTCGAGCTCCCCGAGCTCCTTCACCCACAAGCTGGAAATCAGAGTGATGGAGAGTGCAGGAAATGAGCAAATGAGAGGAGGAAGAGGAAAAGCATTGCAACAGGTTCAGTGTGGGAGGATGACTCATCTCCTCCTCAGCTGTCTGCTTAAGACAGAGAACGCTGCCTTTGGCTATTTCAGATAGGTGCAAGACTCTGTGCCAGCAAGCAAATCTTTTTCTTCTAGTGTCCTACAAGCAAAGCTTAGTCTGCTGTCTGAGATATCCCAAAAAGCGGTGTTTACCCATCATAGCAGAAATTATATAATTTGCTCGTATGTATGTAACTGATATGTATTTTATAACTTATGTTGATATGCCATTAGCAAATATTATGTAATAGTTCTGATGATTCAAATTTAAATGTATAAGTGCATTTAACTAAAAAGTATTATACACTGCCCAAAAAACTAAAGGGAACACTTAAACAACACAAAGTCAATCACACTTCTGTGAAATCAAACTGCCCACTTAGGATTTCACATGCTGTTGTTCAAATGAAATAGACAACAGGTGGAAATTATAGGCAATTAGCAAGACACCCCCAATAAGGGAGTGGTGACTCAAACGGCCAGAAACAGACTCCATGAGCGTGGTATGAGGGCCCAACATCCACAGGTGGGGGTTGTGCTTACAGCCCAACACTGTGCAGGATGTTTAGCATTTGCCAGAGAATGGCAAATACTCCACTGCCACCCTGTGCTCTTCACAGATGAAAGCAGGTTCATACTGAGCACATATGACAGTCTGGAGATGCCATGGAGAATGTTTTGCTGCCTTCAACATCCTCCTGCATGACCGGTTTGGCAGTGGGTCAGTAATGGTTTGGGGTGGCATTTCTATTGAGGGCTGCACAGCCCTCCATGTGCTCGCCAGAGGTAGCCTCTTGTGAGACCATATGCCTGTGCTGTTGGTCTTGGGTTTCTCCTAATGCAAGACAATGTTAGACCTCATGTGGCTGGAGTGTGTCAGCAGTTCCTGCAAGAAGTAGGCATTGATGCTATGGACTGGTCCGCTCGTTCCCCAGACCTGAATCCAACTGAGCACAACTTGGACATCATGTCTCGCTCCATCCACCAACGCCAAGTTGCACCACAGACTGTCCAGGAGTTGGTGGATGCTTTAGTCCAGGTCTGGGAGGAGATCCCTCAGGAGACCATCCATCACCTCATCAGGAGCATGCCCAGGCGTTGCAGGGAGGTCTTAAAGGCACGTGGAGGCCACACACACTACTGCGCCTCATTTTATCTTGTTTTAAGGACATTACATCAAAGTTGGATCAGCCTGTAGTGTTTTTTTCCACTTCAATTTTAAGTGTGACTCCAAATCCAGACCTCCAAGGGTTAATCAATTTGATTTCCATTGATATTGTTTGTGTCATTTTGTTGTCAACACATTAAACTATGCAAAGAACAAAGTATTTAATAAGAATATTTCATTCATCAGATCTAGGATGTGTTATTTTAGTGTTCCCCTTATTTTCTTGAGCAGTGTATAATGTGTGAATCTGTGATGTTTGTTGAGATTGATGTCAATGTGTATTTTCTAACTTTATATATAGAAGCACACAATTCATAAGTGCTGTTTTAAGGTACGGTCATGGTGCTTTGGAAATCAGCAGCAACCTATTCACTTTTATTTTATGAACGTTACACAGGTTTAGGATGACATGATGGTCCCAGCAAACACAGAACCTAAATCTACTATATTTGGTGAATAATAATCTACTGTAGGAATGTTCTCTTTAGGTTCTTTCCAGAATATTAGGGAGTTTTTTAACAACCTATAGACAACCTTTTAGTATAAATTGTTCATAACAATGAACTAATCCTCCCAGAAATGAGCCCAGAAATTTTTGTTGTTAAATGTTTTTTTTACTAAAAAGGAACGTAAACAGATCATTCCCAGTTTAATTTTATGGTGAATTTTATAACCAATGAGTTTTTTGGAACTTTTATTTTGACTTTTATATGATCTATTTTATATATATATATATATATATATATATATATATACATACATATATAGTATTATATTGTATATTGTGTGTGTGTGTGTGTGTGTGTGTGTGTGTGTGTATATATATATTGTTTCAGTTTTATCACCATAAACTAACCAGAACACTGCACATGTAATTGCTTTTTTAATATTTTTTAGGTGAACTATTGTTTTAATGCTGTCTTTTCGGGGGGTTTTTTCCCGCTACATAATCTTACTTCTCTGTTATCAGATGTAAATGAATGTGAGATGGGAGCACCTTGCCAGCAAAGGTGTTACAACAGTTACGGCACGTTCCTGTGTCGCTGTGATCAAGGCTATGACCTGGGACCCGATGGCTACTCATGCAATGGTTAGTGCAAAATACATAACCCTAATAGTTTTTTAACCAACTGACGATGTGCTGAATGTAATTATCTTTCTTTCTCTCCTCCCAGATATTGATGAGTGCAGCTATTCCAGTTTCCTCTGTCAGTTTGAGTGTGTGAACGAGCCTGGAAAATTCTCCTGTGTTTGTCCAGAAGGTTACGAGCTAGTTGGAACACGACTCTGCCAAGGTATTTACATTTCTTTTCCACTCGACTCTTACAATAACATTGGTTTCAGTTTGTCACAACAATTCTGTGTGTAGATGTGAATGAGTGTGAGACAGGAGCTCATCAGTGTGGAGAAGGACAGGTCTGTGTGAACATTCACGGTGGACATCAGTGTGTCAGCTCCAACCGCTGCCAGGACCCCTACGTCCAGGTCTCAGAGAAGTGAGCCATTTCCATTGGTTTAATGCCAACCTATAATGGAATCAGAATCGTATTTGGACTCTTGTTAGTGTTTAATTGGCTTTCTTTCTGTCCAGTCGTTGTATATGTCCGGTGGTGAAGCCAGAGTGTCGTGACATGCCCTTCTCCATTGTGCATCGATACATGAGCATCACCTCGGAGCGCTCCGTTCCCTCCGACATCTTCCAGATCCAGGCCACCAGCGTCTATCCTGGAGCCTACAACTCCTTCCGCATTCGTTCTGGAGACGAAAATGAAGAATTCTACATAAGGGTTAGTCAGAGACACACATCACCCTGTAAACATCAGTTTCATAAGAGCTTACATTATGTGTGATTGAGGACATACTGGTAAAAATGATCCTGTTCTGTAATCCGTTTTTTATGATGTTACACTATTATCCATTTGGGTTCATGTGGGGCATGTTTTTGAAATAAGTCTCCTATGCTTTCATCAGTAAAAACAGTGATATTGTGAAATATTAGTATTACAAGAATTTGAACAATTGTTTTATTGTTGTATATTTTAAAATCTCACTTATTCCTGCAATGACTCCGACAAAGTCTTCAGTGTGTCATGACAGCTGTGCTGCTTAGTAATTGCATAAAAAATAATGTGGAAAATATTTTGATTATTTAATGAACAGAACAACATTTATTTCAAACTTTATTACTTTATAACTTAAAATTAGCAACATTATATTTGTCTTTACTGTCAATTTTAATAATATATATATAATATTTATTATGAATATATAAATACTCACACATACAGTTTATATTTAGAAAATATTTACATTTATATATTTATATTATTATATTTTATATTATATATAAATACATTTAATATATTAATATATAATTTTTCTTACATATATACATGCATGTGTTTGTATGTATATATATATACATAATAAATATACACAGTACACGCACATATTATGTAAATCATGATTAATCCATAATTTATTTTATTTTAATATATTGCAGAATCTTAATTATTTATATCCTATTTAACATGTTTAATTCTTTGTTTAAAGCTTAGTTTTAAGCTTTAAATTTTAAACTTTCAGCCTAAGTTTAAATGAATAGGCTCAGACTTTTGGACTCATATATTTTTGATATTTCTTGTTCCTAGCAAATCAACAACATCAGTGCCATGTTGGTGTTGGCCAAAGCAGTGACGGGACCGAAGGAGTACATCCTCGATCTGGAGATGGTGTCTCTCAATCCTCTCATGAACTACCAGACCAGCTCAGTTCTGCGTCTCTCCGTTTACGTTGGGCCTCATGCTTTCTGAAAAGAGAGAGAGAGATGGAGAGACGAGCGTAGGAAAAACACAGAAGATTTTTTTTTTTTATTCGGTCTATTTTTGCTTTTATGTGTTAAAATTGATGCGAAATCATCTTTTTTTGTGGCTGACTTTGGCCGGTGACTGCAGGCCTATTCTGAGAAGCGCTAAAGCATCTGAAAATTCATGCCTCTCGCTTTGTCATTCTCACACATACATGCAGCGCACAAGCACACACACACAAATACTAACACACATATATCTGCTGCAGACATTTCAGGAAGATATAATTAGTTATTAGTACCAGCTAACAAATAAATAAAAAAAACCTGAAGAATTATCTAACCTAAATACAATACACATTCCACTTTTGTTATTACGTTTATCTAGTGTAATCTCAGAAAATACAGGTTTCTATAAGCCTTTAAAGAAACATGAAGAGAACAAATGTCTTTGTAAATATTTTATGAATCTAGTTTTACGTAAATTGTTGTATTTGTGTTTATTGAAATTAATTCTTATGCTTGTGTTTTCTCATTTAGACTTTTAAAATTAAATCTTTTTTTTTGCTGTATTACATTGTTAAAATAAAAAAGAATACATTAAATAATAATTAAAAAAAATTGTGTATATCCTAATAATTCAGTTAATGTTTCTGCTGATTGTGAGCATTTATGATAAGCATAAATGTATAAATGTATTACTTAGGTGTCTCCACATGGTGACAGTGTAACACTGGAGCACACATGCTGACTTTAACTTTTTTTAGCCATTAGCCAAATAAAAGTCACATTTAGATTATTTCTTGGTTATGTTATTTTAGTGCTACTGTATTTTGAAACTACTATACTTTTCTTTTTGTTTTCAGCTTTATAGCTGCCCTGTGGATTTATCTATTGACAAAAAGTAAAGGCAGGACAAGTAACAAAATGACTAACCAATAGCTTTAAATGCAAATTAGCCTGTTCTAAAAAGGTTTGTGTTTTTGCAGGACATTCATTAACATAATTTCATCAATGGACTGGTCATCTCACACTTGTTTTGCAACGAAATGAGTAGGAAGTTCTGTTTGAGTCAGCGTCTGATTTATTACTGCTATGTGTGCTAAAGGATCCGTGTGATAATTATAACGGCATGTAATGTATTGTCAAACGATAAGTGTGAATTTAGCCTAGCGTAGCTCCAGCAGGGAAGTGATGAGCTCATTGATGGTCAGTGTTGGCACAGAGGGCTTGTGGGCAGCGCAGCAGATGGATGTAGGTGTGATAGGAGTAACTGAGCTCAGTGGCAATCATATCAGATGCTGTAATATTTTACATCGTAAAGTTCTCTAAGACTCCGAAGGTCTTTCTCCTGAAGAATGTAGGTAGCTTTGTTGCCAATGGACGCCAGTGAGAACAGAAACTATTTTGTCATCAAAGTATTGTGTAAGATGTGCATACCGGTTTGAGGAAATGATACCTGAATTTTCATTTTTGTTTGAGACTTTAATTCACTTTTGAATCTATTTTGTTGTAGCAATGACCGGCGAAAATCCAATTACTGTATTTTACATTAACATGAAACAAACGTTCATATGTCTGTTTATAAATACCTGAATCTTTTCTAAAAATAAACAAGGTTAGTTATTAACAGAGAGGGAAATGGAGGCTTCGGAGCTATTTTTGTGGTTTATAAGAGTAATGTTACAGTGGGTTATATGGAGAGTAATTTTCCCGCCCACCCCCTCAAATACACGTCACAATCGGGCCATTAAAACATATTATTCTGTGATCACCATGAATGACTGAAACAATACATGTGCACTCTTGTCGTGAAATTCGAAATGTTAGCTTTCCTCTCATTTTTGGAGGTAATTTGAACTCATTTCCATCCCACACAGCTCAAAATGATTCTTCACACAAGAAAGAATCATGCAATGTGACCTCCCAAGTAATTTAATGTGCTCTAAAGGTGTGAAAGCAATGACATGGTGACTTAACTTTTTTAACATATACAAAGTTTTCCCTTTATTGGTTTTAGGATATTAGTCACTCATGGAGGTTAAATGTTGCGACTTCTTTTGTTGGGGTCAAATAGGTGGTGTGCTTGAGAACAACCATCATTTTGCATCTCTTGCAATGCGCAAATTTTGTTACTAAGATACTGCAGCTCCGTTGCCATGGGTGCTGAGATACAGAGATGGTCAAGTATTAGCTTCTAGTATAAACCCCTAAATAAATAAAAAAAGAATAGAAAAGATTAAAAGACACGAAAGTGAAACACACTGTGCATTTCTTAACCAAAATTCACATTCTGTAGCAAAATATTGTCCTGAATATGGAGTGGATGGATTATTTTGTGTCATGCACAACATAAGCCAAGAAGACAATCAGATTTTTCCTGGAAAGCTGCTATATCTTCGTGGATTCGATGCGAGATAATTACCCCAAGTGTTGTTTCGCTTCTTCGAAAATGACCAAAGTTCAAAGCATATTCAAAGACGTCCATGTGAACAGATTATGAGCATTACACATCTTCTCCAAGAAATCCCATCCCCCATCTTTCTGATTTCAGCAGATGGCCGTGCCACCCACGTAATAAACAAAAAAGTCCAGTGGGAGCTCAAGGGTTAGGGTGACAGTTCCCTCTCTGCAGAGATCCGTCTCCCAAGGGCCAGGTCCACATCATCCAGCAAAACTTTTCATCAATATTGATAGCGTCTGTTCTGAGCGACGTCTGACGGTCTTATCATCCAGCCTGCTATTACCTCCATTATAGTTCAAAGGCTAAAAGATTTTGTTATTTGATCAGTAATAGCCATAATTGCACAGGCTGGACATATAAAAGAGGAAAAAGACGGTATTAAGGCGGATAATGGCAGTCAAATACCTCATAGGATGTGAAATATTACAAACAGGAAGTGTGAGTCAGACTTATTTAACCTTAGGATTGACACATCACCCCTGGAGGTGATGGATGGATGCCACAACCAAAATACAATTAGGCATCTGATCGTTTTCTTAATTAACGTTCTTTAAAAGTTACAGAATCTATGGATCTGTCTGTCCTTGAGCAGTATATTTAGAATCCTATAGAAAACTGAAAGAGGTCTGAAATAAATGAGCATTGTTGCTGGGTGTTAAAAATAGCCTGAGAGACTAAGGAGAAGGAAAAAAGCAAGCGCAGTTAAAAGATTGCAGTTTGAACAGGCTTCATCAGCTGTAGGAGAGGGAGGAGGGAGATGTGTAGGCGAGAACTTAGCTCACGTACGTATCGCTGTTCCATGTTTAAAACTTCTGTAAACACGCAAAATGTATGCATGCATTTCTCTACAAATAAAGAAGCCGTGAAGAGCCATCCTCAGTTCCCCAAACTCTTAAGCCGCGCTTAAGATTGTAAGACAATTTGTTTGATTTGCTGAAACTGTACTCATCCTGAGGCTATCCAAGACGTAGAGGAGTTTGTTTCTTCATCAGAACAGATTTGGAGAAACTTGGCATTGCATCCCTTGCTCACCAATGAATCCTATGCAGCGAATGGGTGCTGTCAGAGTGAGCGTTCTAATTTAACTGATATATAGCTTTGGGTTCCTCTATCCATAATATTGCATTCTGTAGTGAAAAAGTATTGTCTCGTCTCAATCAGCAGAGAAAAATGCACAGATTAAGCACTGTTTGCTAATGAAGAAACTGCTTTTTGCTTCACAGGATATTAAGTGGAGTTGTGTGGATTATTGTTATTTTTTTATCACAGCACCCATTCACTGAAGCTTTTTTTGCTTGTTTTTTTTTTGTGATTGTAGATATGCACACAATTGTTTTTCATAGCAATAAGAACATTGATTGATGACTATTAATGTGATTGAAAAGTTTTATGGATGTTCTTAATGAAATCCTTGGATGCTAAAAAGGAACTTTCAAAACGTAGCTCTTGACTACAGTAAAAATGCATTCTTGTAATAAATCAATGAGGTAGGTCATGATGTCACAGATGAATGATCAAGCACATAGGGATAAAAATAGACTCAGTAATTTGTCCGTATAAAGGGCTCAGCAGAAAAGATCCCACTTTGTGACAACATACTATTTACAAGTGATATGAATCATGGCATGGCACGTGACTTTTAATACATGTTACTTTAGATAAATAAAGTTTGAGCTTCAGATGATGACCATAACCATCCTCTTGTCTTGTCCTGCTCAGGTATTTTAAAAGAAGTGTTGCCAAGCAACTGATTCCCTGTTCTTTAAAGTAAAAGAGTGAGGACCTTGATTCTTCTGGTTTTAAAATAAACATGAACATAAAGAAGCAGAAACTATAAAACCAGACAAGTGTCCTTCAAACCATTCATTCACTGATTTCTCCTTATCTTCCCCTTCCTCTCTCTCTCTCTCTCTCTCTCTCTCCAATGAAAATTATTTTCTGTGTTGTTTCATTATTCACATGTACACTGGTATACACTGAATATGAGATAGATTGAATGTTCTCATGCTATACAATCTTTTTGATTGGTCGATAATCAGTAGGCTAACATTAATAATATCAACCCTGCTTATAGACTTTGAAAAAATACATAGCAGGCTAATAAAGCATTCTATATACATTTCTAATTGAATCAATTGAATAAATTTAAACGAAATACATTTAAAATCATCTTGTAATTTATCAAATTACTTTTTATACAATTTTGTCATGTTGAAAACTTTTTTTGTTTTGAAATATTTTGTCATTATGGGGCGATCTTACAATTATATGCCAACACTGTTTCCACTGTTTATGTTTGAGCATAAAATTATATTACAACATATAATATTTAAAATACTAAACTGTATTTAATACAATATTGTTCTCTTATAATCATAAAAGAAATCGTTTTCAAATCCCCTTATCAAACTGGAAAGCTGTTTGATTGATCCACTACAGCCTATATTCGTGATCCGTCGCTTGGTATAACTGCAGCTTGCTGTAAAATGATATTTCGACGATGTTGCGTGTGAGGGGCAGTCGTGGGATAAAACACTTATTTTCTGAATCGTGGTTATTGTTTGTTTTCTATTTTAATTGCATGGGTGGCATGATGTAATTGTTGATTGTGAGCTATCAGCCTCCTACTAACTGCAATAACCACAGGCGCATCGTCAGTTTTCAATTAGCATATTACCTAAATTCATTGACACGAGATATAAATTCTTACTCCTAATCCCGTCCCCAGATAACAGCATTCAGCAGCAAAAAAAAAATGTGTTACAGCAGCTTGCGGCCAGATGCACCTGCTCTGAGCGCGCAACAGGGTGGAGAGTTTGGACCACTGCCTTCGTCTAGATTTGTCCAAATCTGGCTTTGCGCGTTGAAAGGGATCCCATATTCATCCTACGTCACTATCACAGCAGCAAAATGCAGAGATACTTGGAGATCAGATTCAAATCCATTTATGCACGCCCCCTCCCAACATTTCTTCAGGCGCCACTATATAAAGGATCTGGAGGCAATGTTGCCATCAGAAGCTTTTTGCGAAAGTCAGAGAAAGATCCATAGCTTATCAGTACAGAGGATTTATGGGCACAAAAAAAAAATGATTTTCTTAATTACTGAGTAGTTATTTTTTTAAGATATTATCCAAAACTTACAAGAAGTGGCGTCTGCCTCAAATTATGGCTGAGTAGCTCGAACCGCAGGCAGTTTTTACTCAGATCATTCGTCCGTTCCAACGATTTTTTTTGGAGTCGACAAAATGTACCGGTCCACTAAAGGAGCATCAAAGGCTCGGAGGGATCAAATCAACGCAGAAATTCGCAACTTGAAAGATCTTCTGCCCATCTCCGAAGCAGACAAAGCTCGTCTTTCCTACCTTCACATCATGTCCCTAGCCTGCATTTACACAAGAAAGTCTCTCTATTTCTCTCAAGGTAGGGTTAACTTAACAAGGACCTTTGAAAAGTATTTTGAATTGCGCTTCCAATCGAATATAGAGTTATGGATAGCTCTTCAGATCAGTGTATATGCTTTCTTAAGAGAATTTCTTTCTAAAGAACACAAAAACAGAATCAAATTAATTTTTAAACACTTTTTTTTTTTTTAAGAACATAGAGCAGATAGGTCATGTCAGAGGAATCTCTGTCTCTGTCCAGAGTTCTGAAAGTTGCTGTCTATGGTGCTGATTTTGAGCTGTTTGTGTGGATGTTTCTTTAAAATACTTTAGTTGCATTAAGAATTTTTATTATGTGCATACAGATCTTTATGTTGAGATTTCCATGTTTTGTCTTGATCAGTGGCGGCAGGTCATGATGTGAGCGGGAGCGTCCTGTCTTTGCCAGAACTCTCGGATCTGCTGCACACACTACCAGGGTTTCTCCTTGTGCTGACGAGTGAAGGAAAACTCCTGTATCTATCCGACAATGTCGCAGAGCACCTCGGCCACTCCATGGTAAGATACAAATTATAAAATAAATAGTTCATTAACTTTTTAGTACTTTGTTAGGAACTGGAGCATGCTAATTATTTGGGCTTCATTCAGGTCGATCTTGTGGCTCAGAGCGACAGCGTGTACGATATAATAGACCCAGCTGACCACTTCATCATGAGAGGCAACCTTGTGCCAATCACCACACCTGACACAGGTACTTTACACTTTTGGTTTGATACCTTATAAAGTAACTGGGATGTATTGTACATGATGTAAAAAAAAATCCCTTTAATGTCACTCTTTTTTTTTGTTTGTTTGTAGACCGTCTCTTTCGTTGCCGCTTCAGCACTTCAAAGTTTGTAAGGAGACAGGGATCCGGCAACAAACTGACATTGGTTCGGGCATGCTGTCTGCCACCTCCATACCACACATCTTCCTACTGGACCTCCAATCCAGTCTGGGTGTGTTTTTGCTCCCCCATGGAGTCCAGCATCCCTCAGGCTTCGTCAGCTAGGAATCCTCTCCCCACCCCTCCTGCAGAGCAGTCTTTCCTCCTGTCCTGTTTCCAGTCCCAGCACAGCCGGGACATGAGAATCCATGCCGCTCAGGACAGGTACATTATGAGTCTTGTGAATGTCCCTGTCGGTATATGATTATGAGAGCGAGGGAATAATCCTGTTGTGTTTGCCTCTCTCTGACAGTGTAAGCGTGTACCTTGGCTATGACATAGAGACTCTCCGTTCTCGCTCATGGTACAGTCTGATTCATCCTCGTGATCTCTCTCACGCCTCTGCACAACACTGCGCCTTGTGTGAGTACATAGCTCTATTTATTTATTTTTATTTTCAAATGCGATACCATAAGCCAGTCTGGAAAATATGGCTCATTAATTGCTCATTATGTCCTATTTCAGTACATGAAGGTGGGGAGAGGCAGGTGGAGATGGTGGTCCAGGTAGAGGCTGCAGATCATTCATGGGTCTGGCTTTACATTGTTCTTCAGCTGGAGACTGGAGAATACCCCATCAACAGCCACAACTATGTTATAAGGTATAAAGGCTACCAGCTTTTATGTGTAATTAATGTAAAATAAAAACAATTATATCTACAATTTTAGTCAAATTATTATTATTAAATAAAAGAAATGAATTTCTTTGATTTAGAAATGTGTTAAACTTTTAGACATTATAAATATTAATATTTTATATTAACATTATACATATAGCATTGGTTATTAATGTTATTATATTTTATTTTATATATTATTATTATATTTAATTATAAATAGATATTATTATTGTTATATTAGTAGTGACATATATTATTCTAGTATTATTAATAATATTTTTAATATAATAATAATAAAGTTTATTACCAATACAATTTATTATTATTATTTTTATTAAAATATAATGTTTTTAAGATGTTTTATAATATATTTAATATTTTATTATGTTTAATATATTTACTATAAATGAATTAATTTATTAATGCTAGTATTTTTTTTATCTTAAACACATTTATAAAATAATTAACAATCTGCCATTTTCTCTACCCTTCCCTCAGTGAGTCTGAAGCCTGGTCGGTGCGTCAGCAGTTGTATTCAGAGCAGAACCAGCTGGCTCTCCTGTACCAGGAGGCACGCCAGAGCACTGACCCCCTGTCCAGCCCGGACCAGGTCTTCACGCCAAGCAGCAGTGGCCTGTCCTCCCAGTCCTTCGACTTCAGCTTCACCACTTCTGGGCGGAGTTCCTCCGAGGAGCTCCCTAGCACCTCTGCCCCAACCAGCATGGCACTCGACCCTCTTCAGGGCTTTTCTCATGACGAAAAGAGCCATCCGCAACCACACGGCGGTCCCCAGATGTGGAGATCAGCCATGACTGTTTCCCCTGAACATCTAAGCAACATCCCGAGTCTCTCTGCCGTTCCCCAAACCCATGTCGCCCCTCCGCCCCTTCCTCCTCCAAAGCGCCAAAGCTCAGAGGAGTTTATTTGCACACCTCCTTACACACCAAGAATCAGAGAGGGGAGTTTCATGTTTGGTGATGAGACCTTTAAATCAGACCATAGCAATGCAGTCAAAATGAGGCAGTCTATTACCCTTCCCACAAGCATCGGCCCCACTCAACACTGCCGCAAACGCCTATACGAAACACTACCGCCTACTCCAGACAGCCCAGGCAGTGACGAATGCATTCTCATGGCACTGCCAGAAATCAGAGGACCTTTATATGTAGACGTCCCCCATTTCCCATTCCACAGTCCCCCCGAAGGCCTTTTAACCCCTGAGGCCTCGCCCACCAAAAAGCCCTGTTTGAGTTTCTTTCCTCTGGAAGATGATTCAGAAAGAGAGCGACTGGAAATCTCCCTCCTGGCTCATTACATTAGCACTCTAGCTGAGGGTTTCTGTCACAGCCACCCACAAAACACATCGGCTCCCACTCATCACGCACCGTTTGAGGGCCCAAACTCCTCGCTGGCTCACATTGATGTCTTTATGTTTGAGGAGAAAGCAGTAGATGGCATCCCTCTTCCAAACCTGTTATCCACCTCCCCCGTACCTCCCTCGCCTAACTCATCAGAGCCGTCCTACGCTCAGCACTCCCCGAGCCACAGCTCCCCTGTCCACACGCAGGAGGAGGCAGAGACTCTAAACGGTGTACGCCACCTCTGTAGCGTCCGGTCGACGCACCGTAACGGCACGGCCGGGGGTGGGCCGCAGGAAGTAGAGAGACCCAACGAGGACATGGAGACAATGTCTACCCCAGGGTCCACCACACTTCCTGCCCTCACTCCTGCTCTGCCTTGTGCCCAGTCCCTCCTAGAGGAGCTGGTCACCTTGGAACCTGTGTTTGGGGCAGCCGCCCCGATGACTCCTGCCGAGAGGCAACAAGATGAGTTGTATCAACTCCCTCATCAAGGTGGACAACAGATCTTCTCCCAAGGTGAGATTTTTTTTCTCTGTCCGATTTTTGCATGTCAGAATCTCAATGTTTTATTTGCGTCTAAACTGTTTTTTCTCTCTCCTTTCCTGCAGATGGAACCAGTGATCACATGTTTTAACATAAGTCTGTGACTTAATCAATGCAGTATGGCATATTGTCATCTTTTACGAATCTATTTTTCTGGGATAATGTGGTCGATTTAAAACAAAATGTGTTAGAAATGATTATTTATGTTTATATTTCGATATCATGAAGTCACATGAACATGCATCCTATTCATATTGGACTGTCACTTTGGGGAAAAGTACTTAAAGTAACATAAAGGCAATTGCCACTTTGTATTCACTTATAGTGAAGACTGTGTTTTACTGTTTATGAATCATAAGTGTATCTTTAAACCATCGTAGAGTTCTACGGTCAAGTAGAGGATTGATTCCTACCTACAATACTCTCTTTCTATTTGCTCTTCATTGTGTCAGTGCATGAAAACCATAGAAAATGCTTCATAATAAACAATATTCCTCTACGTTTTGTCCTCTGTTTGGAGAACAATATGGGATTTGCTTGCAATCTTAAAGTTAAAGATTACTGGCTTTGATTGTTCCATTAGAAGCCTTCTAATTATTTTTAGTGGATACACAACTGTTGACTGAAAACTCTTTGAGGAACCAAAAATGGTTCTTCTGTGCCATCGCTGTGAAAAGCTTTCTTTTTAAAAGTGCATTCGATGTGCTATATGTTCTTGTTCGCAAAGAATATCCTTGAATCTGATGCGCTCTTGTTTTCCAAATATGTATATGAGAGTCAATTAAATGCATCAAAGCAAGGTTCATCGGTGTGTGTTCATTGTTGCTGCCCCCTCCATTGTTCCCTTTCATTCACTGCCTTTTTAGTGTGTCTCCATGGTTTCCTAGGACCGACTGACGCAGATGATGAGGTGCTATCTGTTTTTCCTGACGTATGCTCTTGACTCAGAGGCACAGTGGAGACAATCAGCCTCCTACACACAAACACACACACACATGCATATATGTCCACAAACGCATGCTGTACAGTGAATAGTCAGCCCACACTTTCCCATTATACCTGGAAGCTCACGATAATACCCTATATGGCCTTTCCTGCCTTTCCATTTTTTCCTCTTGTTGCTGGGGAAGCGAGATCTTCCTCTCCACCTCCAGTGCCCCTAAATCATTGTTTGCTTGTCAATTATCCAGTTATGCACCTTTCCATCGAGTCCGGCATCCGGTGCTGCGCTGACCCTCCCACATGGGACCATGGGCCAACTTACCGCCCCGTGTCCAGAAATACCCCACGAGTTTCATCTGAATAAAACTCTCTCATGTCTTCTCTTCCTGTCCTTGTGAGAATGATGCGCTTTCAGCAATGAAGAGGAATAAAAATAGAACGGACTGAAAAGAGGAGGAAAAGAGAGAATGTGGAGCGCTTGGAAGGTGCACAAGGACTTTTAGGTGCTTTTTCATCCTGCTTTCCTCCCACTCCTCCAATCAGTCAGCTGAATTTCTTTTCATCCTCCCTCTTTCACACATCTGTGCTTTCTCATTGATACCGTCCCATTCATTAGGACCCTCTCTTCTTATGACTCACCCTTACCTCTTTAACTCATCTCTCCCTACACTGCTCTCTCGCTCTTCATCCTCCAGATACGTCCACACAAACAGCCCGTGCCCACTTAAAACATAATGGAAATGCAAAAATTAAGATGCTGTCATCTTGTTTTCTTGAAAGTATGATGAAAACAACCACCTACATTGTCTGTACTATTCAAACGTACAAAACATTTCTATTCTTAAGCTCTAATGCCACGGTACAAGATCAAAAGAACAATCTTGTCAACAAATAAATTATATCAACAGAGATAGAGCAAAAGAAACCTTTGAATTAAGTAATCAAGCTGTCTTCATCCTGGGGCTTGAGACGATGTCCTCAGTTCTCCATTGCTCACGAAGGCCTGCATTGCACCAACATGAAACTTTTATTCAGTTTCTATACTTTTGATTTGTGAGTGTATGCAGTAAAGACTGCTCAATGCTGACGTTCAGTGGTCATTAATGGAAATTGTATAGAATGCTTGTGAAACGAGCATTTATTATCAAAATAATGTTCTTTATAAGTTTATGGTTTAGTGCAATTTGAATGTATGTTTAGGTAGTGTAGGACAATGTGTAGGACATGTTGTATTAAATTATTAATAATTTTACAGTAAAGTGCACTTTTTGTGCTTAAATTGATACAGTTGTTCACCCAAAAATAATTACTCACCATCATGCCGTTCCAAACCTGTATTAACTTTTTTTAATCTTTGGAATACAGAATTTTTTTTAAAGTAATCCAAGAGCTTTCTGACCCTTCATAGACAGCAACACACACACGTCCAAGGCCCAGAAGGGTAGTAGTAAGAACTTTGTTGAAATATTCAGTGACATTAGTGGTTCAAACTTAGTGTTATGACAGAATTTTCATGTTTGGGTTAACTAACCTTTAATTATGTTTGGAAACACAGCCATGAAAGTACATACTTCAGTGGCCTTTTAGGTTAAAAAGTCATTTACACCATAGGCTACCCTGCTGAAAAAGCCGGCATATGCTGGTTAGGTATGTTTTGAAGCTGGGAAGCTGGTTTATGTTGATCCTCTGCTGGTTTATGCTGTTCCTTTGCTGGTTTAAGCTGTTCCCTTGCTGGTTCATGTTGATCCTTTGCTTGTTTATGTTGATCCTTTGCTGGTTTATGCGGGTCCTTTGCTGTTTATGCGGGTCCTTTGCTGGTTTATGTTGATCCTTTGCTGGTTTATGCTGGTCCTTTGCTGGTTTATGCTGGTCCTTTGCTGGTTTATGCGGGTCCTTTGCCAGCACATGATCAGCATAAACCAGCATCCCAGCTTCAAAACATACAGTACCTAACCAGCATATGCTGTTTTTTTTTTAAACAGGGTATAATTAGTTTCATACCTGTATGAATTTGTTTTACTTTGTTTATGAAAACAAAAGAAGATATTTTAGAAAAACATAGTGTAGCTAAACAATTAATGGTCTCTACTGAAATGCTTAGTATTTTTTTTCTATACTACAGAAGTAAATGCTCTTCAAAATATCTGTGTCTGTGTTTAACAGAAACTCATACTTTAGAACAACTTGAAAGCGAATAAATAATGAGTATTCTTTCTTGCATCATACAACTTCCAGAAACTTCTCTTCAAACCCCACAAAAACAGGCCTATTTAAATAACTCCTCATTCATATTTTGGGATGTGCTCATCACAGAAGAGGTGTAATCAAATCTTTTTGTTTTTTTAATTATGAATCGCACTTCCTAATGTCTGGGCTAATTTATAAAGAAATAGGCTACTTAAAAATTATAGTTTGTTAAAAAAAGAGCCTCCCACTCACTAGATGGCGGCATTAGGTAGCTCAGTCTTGAGCTCCTCACTGATACAGGATCGAGGAAATGCTTTCGGGGTCAATCCATTTTCAACATGGCGCTGTGCATGTCGGTAACATAACAGGGGGAAGAGTCCGTCCCTTTTCATTGGACTGTAAAGGCTGCATTTAAGAAACGTCGGATACTTTGTTTTAACATAACGTACATACAGGTAGATTAGACACAAAAGAAAAAATGTTACGCTAGCACAGCGTATTTCACTGTCATTCCTCGTGACCCTATATCTTATGATTTCATTTTGCAGTTGTTCCTACAGATTAAAATGTCTTTTCTTGGAAGTCTCAAACCAGTGCTGTCGTCTGTTTTGCAGGGTAAGCCTAAGCAACAGAACTGTGATTAACGTCCTTTTAAAATAAATAAATAAATAACTGAAATGAATAATGCCACTTTCTCTTGTGTCGTTTTGGCAGCATCGCACTTTGTACCTTTTTGGTCTGGATCTGTGTTCACCAGGACCATGGCCACTCTCAATCAGATGCACCGTAAGGGAAGACCTCCCCCGCCTCGTTCAAAAATCGGTGCCACTTATGGGCATCCACAGCTCAAAGCAGTAGTGCTCAAGACCATGATCAGGAAACCCAAGAAGCCCAACTCAGCCAACCGCAAGTGTTGCCAAGTACGCCTGTCCAATGGCAAAGAAGCTGTCGCATACATCCCAGGGGAAGGACACAACCTCCAGGAGCACAATGTGGTGCTTATACAAGGAGGGAGAACACAGGACTTACCAGGGGTCAAAATCGCTGTGATCAGGGGCAAATTTGACTGTGCACATGTTGTGAAGAAGAAACAGTAATTACCAGAACTGTGTATAACTGCATATATAACTGTAATAACTTAGATGCCAACAAATGAACTTGTAAACCCAAATAAAATAAAAATCCAGTCCAACAATGATCTGACCCTGTAGTGTTATTTTCTCTGAGTTTGTTCAAGTAGTATTTCTGGTTCTGTTACTTGTTTTGCAATAAATGTTATCTTTGTTGATCAACTCAATTTGACAGAAGGAAAATGTGTTTGTGTTCATTTTTTACTATTTCCTGCCATGTGACATTTAACAGCTGATTATGAGTTGATTTATATGTTTGTACAAAGTGATATGCTGTACAAACAATGTCAAAAATGACTAAATTCTAAGAAAGTGTTCACTAGACAAAAGTCTTTGAAGGGGGAAGATACACACTAAAGGAATGTCCTGTTATGATAGGCTACAACCTGTATTATCTTCAGCTTGTTTTGCATTATAGTGGTCTAGGATTTTCACTACTGCAAAGCCAGAATCCAGTTTGGCAGGGTCCTGCTACCGGGCTTTAGGTTTTTCTCATTTGACTTCAACTCCCAGGCTGTGATTCAACATCTACCTCAGGTATGTTTTCTTTAAAAGGGCATGCTAAACTACGTTTGTATATTCTGTAATTTTACACTTGGCTTCATTCAGCGAGGTTTATGCTCATACCCAGCAAACACATAACGTTCCCCTAACGTTCCCATATGGTTCCCTGTTGGTTATTTGTTTTTGACGCGGCGCTCGTTTCCGGTGTAAAATAAGCTAATGCGGAAAAAAGTGCAGTCCTACAGAACACGTTGTAAAAAAAAAAAAGTATTTTTTATTGTTAAAAGAGCGGTTTCGCCCAAAATGATAATTGTATTGTTCCAAACCTGTGTGACTTTATTCTGAGAAAAACGAAATATATTTTGGTAACTTTTTTATGGGGCAAAAGCACTGAGACATTTTTTCCCTTTTCAGTATATTTTGTTGAATTTTACTTAGTGCTAAAACTAGACATTTAGATATATCTACCAGAAAACAACCTCTGTATTCATTTTCAGAGCCATGGAGGCCATATATGACGTAGAGGTGACCACAGGCTCCATGACCCATGCAGGCACATTTGACAATATATTCATTATTTTAATTGGCACACAAGGAGTGAGTGAGCGGACCAAGCTTGACAGCTATGGAAGAGATTTTAAGACTGGGATGGTTAGATATTTTTGTGACATTTTATTATGAATTCAAATGTGCTCAGGAAAGTTCTGACTGAAAGTAGCCATAAGTTTCTCTATCTGTAGTATTTTATTTCTTTTTTCCTAGAGGGTGAAGTACAAAGTTATTACCAGGTTCACGCTCGCCAACCTGCTGCTCATCAGACTCGAGAAAGATCATTTCATGTTCTTGCCAGAGAATGACTGGTTCTGATCTCTGGTAAATGTAAGAACACCTGAGAAAGATGTGATATGTTTTCCGTGCTATCGCTGGATGGCAGCGGGAGAAGTGATTGAGCTGCGAGAGGCCAAAGGTTTTTATACTGTTATTGCATTATTTTTTTAACTCATGTTTATCATAAAAATATTAAGCAAGACAATTGTTTTTTTTTATATAATTAGAAATGTTACTTAAGCAGCACATCAAATATCTGCAGAATGGTTTCTGATGGAAAATGTGACACTGAAGAAACAGCTGTAAAAAAAAATAAAAAATCAGAGGAAATATCAAATATCAAATGAATAATTACTATTTATTATTACAAAACATTAAAACAGAAAAAAATTATTAAAAAAACATTTTTTCATCGTATGATTGTGATGGGATTTTCTTACAACTGTTTTTTTCTGACAGCTACAAAAATCTATGAAGAAAAATATTTACAATTGAAGGAGCACAGAACAAATGAGCTGAAGCTTAACAAACAAGTTTACCAGTAAGTTTTGCACCACTAAGATGTCTTTGCAATCACTTTGTGACTTCTTCATTGGTTTAGTGTACTGTATATATTTGTGTACCTTCTTCTTCCTCAGGGTGGAGTGAGTTTAAAACAGGTCTTCCCCAGCACGCATGTTTTCAGGAGCCCCTGTTTCTTCCCTCAGTGGTCCGCTTCTCTTTCACTAAAGACATGGACTCAGCTTTCAACTGCTCCACTGCGTGAGTCTTACAAACAAATGTTAGCATAAGTGTTAGTAAACCTGTCTGATGATTCCTTTACACCAATGATGAATTTATCTTCCAGGCTTGGTGAGATCAAAATGAAGAAACTGGTGAAAAAGCCTGATCAGTGGGTTCAAATGGAAGACATGAAGAGTGCCTTTTGGTCGTCCAGAACTGCTGTCTCTGGTAAGAGCTGCTAAGGTCATCTGCTTCACAGATGTGTTGACATTAGAAGATGTGTTTGATGTTGAGGGAAGTAAAACTGATATATTTTGGTGGTTTAGTTATTGCAATCCTTTTATGATAGAGTATGTGCAGCTGCACTGGATGGATGATGATTTTTTTGGATATCAGCTCCTAAATGGCTGCAATCCGATGATGCTCCGTCGATGCACTGAGCTTCCTCTGAACTTTGCTGTTACTGATAGAATGGTGCAGCCTTTTCTAGAGAATGGGACTTCACTTACTCAGGAGATTAAGGTAAAACAATGTCAAATTTGCACTTTTGCACACTCCATGCTCTCGGAATATGTAAGCAATTAATTGTTTAACTTTGTTTAACTCAACAGCAAGGAAACATTTTCTCATGTGACTATAAAAGACTGGCAGATTTACCAACTCAGTTTATCAATGGGAAGCAGCAGTCTGTTGCGGCTCCACTATGCCTTCTGTACAAAAACCAAGTGGGCAAACTTCTGCCTATTGCAATTCAGGTATACATTTTTGAGAAGCAAAATTGCATAACATCTGAATAAAGTATTATTTAAGTATAAAATATTGTTCCCAACCCACTGACTATTTCTTGTTTTTACATATAATTCTAGCTAAATTAATTGTTCACGCTTAAAATAAAAAATATATATAGATTATTTTTAGAATACATAATAAAATTCATATATTTATATTATTATTTTTAGAATTATATAAATATATAATATATAAATAAATTATTTTTCTAAAATATATACACACATTTTTTAAAATTTATATATGCATAATAAATATACACAGTCTAACTCATATATTATGCTTATTTTGGATGTGATTTAATTGCGATACATTTTTTGACATCACTAAAAAGTATACAAAATCAATACAAAAATACTGGCGTATGGCTGACGTGGTCAGTAACATCATACACGATTAAAATCCTTATATAATTACAGATAATGATTGATTCATTAATTCTCATTCTGTTTTTCATTGCTGTGTTAGCTGCAGCAACAGGCATCAGAGGACAATCCAGTTTTTCTGCCTAGCGACTCAAAGAATGACTGGCAGCTCACCAAACTCTATATGAGGAATGCCGACTGTCTTGAGCATCAAGCATCTTTCTATCTGCGCACACATCTTGCTGAGACATTTACAGTGTCATTAATGAGAAACCTCCCACCAGCTCACCCTATACATAAGGTACTTAAGATACTGTATCTGTGTCAATATACTGTTTGTCACTGTTAATACCTGGGCCAAATAAATGTTTCCAGTCCATCAGTAAACATCTGATCAATGCATGACATTAATTTTTTCTTCATTAATATACACAGCACCCCATATTGACAGAAAAACACAGAATTGTTGACATTTTTGCAGATTTATTAAAAAATAAAAACTGAAATATCACACGGTTCTAAGTATTCAGACCCTTTGCTCAATATTTAGTAGAAGCACCCTTTTGAACGAATACAGCCATGAGTCTTTTTTGGAAAGATGCAGCAAGTTTTTCACACCTGGATTAGGGACTCTGGAGAAGGTTTTCTTCCAGGATATACTTGGCTGCATTCATCTTTCCCTTAATTGCAACCAGTCGTCCTGTCCCTGCAGCTGAAAAACACCCCCACAGTATGATGCTGCCACCACCATGCCTCACTGGTGGGACTGTATTGGACATGTGATGAGCAGTGCCTGGTTTTCTCCACACATAACGCCTAGAATTAAGGCTAGAAAGTTCTATCTTTGTCTCATCAGACCAGAGAATCTAATTTCTCACCATCTTGGAATCTTTCAGGTGTTTTTTTTTTGCAAACTCCATGCAGGCTTTTATATGTCTTGCACTGAGGAGATGTTTCCTTTCTACATCTTTCTCCCATCTCCCGACTTCATCTCTGGCCAGATCTGTGCCTTTCCACAATTCTGTCTCTGGGCTCTTCAGGCAGTTCCTTTGACCTCATGATACTCATTTGCTCTGACATGTATTGGGAGCTGTAAGGTCTTATATAGACAGGTGTGTGGCTTTCCTAATCAAGTCCAATCTGTATAATCAAACACAGCTGGGCTCAAATTAAGGTGTACTTAGGACCATGTGATATTTCAGTTTTTCGTTTTTTATTAAAAATGCAAAAATGTCAACAATTCCTGTGGTTTTCTGTCAATATGGGGTGCTGTGTGTACATTAATGAGGGAAAAAATGAACTTAAGTGATTTTATCAAATGGCTGCAATATAACAAAGAGTGGAACATTTAAGGGAGTCTGAATACTTTCCATACCCACTGTATGTATTTGTTTTCCTCAAAGCTGCTGGTGCCACACACACGTTATACCCTGCAGATAAACACCCTTATTCGGAATAGACTTCTCGGCTGTCACTCAGGTATTAATTCAAGATTGTTTTTATTTTCATTTATCTTTATTATTTAAATTAATTTAACTTTAATAATTTTCACTTTAGAATACTAGTATTGGAGATGAAGGGATGACCAGTCTCATGAAGCAGGCACTTTCAGACCTGACCTACAGCTCTCTTTGCTTGCCTGAACACATCAGTGCCCGTGGACTAGAATCTGTTCCCAACTTCTTCTACAGAGACGATGGACTTCAGCTCTGGAACTTAATAAATGAGTAATAATTTTTAAATAACAAACAAAATAGAATAATTACTCAGATCTGCATCAAATCACTTATTGCGTGTCTTTCATGGCATCTTGAAAGTTTCTTTAAAGTTGCTTTGTGTACGTTTTGGACTATTCTAAAGGCAAAAAAAAAAAGAAAATGTTTGTAGACATTTAGGAAACATGTTATGTTTTCATAGCCGTTTCTCTCAAAAATAATGCTATAGCCAATAATTCTACTCTGAAATGTGCATTTCGGGCAGATTGCAGGCTGGAGTTTAAGTACCCATTTCAACCACTAGCTAGCAATATTGCATACTGTAGCTACCTTTAATCTGTATGATCCTGCCCACTTATAGTTGTCAGAAAACACAGCATATTGCTGTTAAGGAATCTTTTGTTTACTAAGCTATTTTTCTAAAAAATAATTCTATTGCCAGTAATTCTACTCTGAAATGTGCGTTCCAGGCCTGAATGCCTTGGTTTTTTCCTGTACCCATTTCAACCGCTCGCTGTCAATCTTACATACTGCACCTTTTAATGTGTGCAATACATATAAGATGCCTTGTTGTTTTGGTATTAATTTGTAGTTTTGTAAGAAGCATGGTGGAGTTTTAATACCAAAGTGACAGTGACGTGCAACAGGACACTGAACTGCAGGACTAGATCAAGGAGATCTTCATTCACGGGTTTCTTGAGCAGAGCAGCACAGGTGAGTTAGAAGACATGGCTTTGGTTATGATAGCTGTGATGTCATTATTTATTTAATTAAAAATGTTTTTTTCCTTCTTATTTAGGAATACCTCAGTGTTTTAGCACAGTGGAGAAAGTTGTCAAATTTGTGACCATGGTGATCTTTACAGTTTCGGCTCAACATTCGGCCCTAAGAGCAGGACATGTAAGTTAAAAATCAAATGCAAATACTTCTATTTAATTAGGATCACACGTTTCATATACTCTGTTTTGCTTTCCATATTTTTGCACTTAGTTTGACTGTAGTAGTTGGTTTCCCAATGCCCCCGGCTCTTTAAAAAGACCCCCTCCTACATCTAAGGGAAGCACAGACAAACACACCCTGCTGGACACTCTCCCTTATATGAACACCTCTGCTTATCTAGTATCAGTTTTTTGGCTCCTGAGCAAACCCTCATCAGATTTAGTGAGTGTTTCCTACTCAACTGATTGGATTATCCCAGTTTTTGCATATACTTTAAATCTCTAAAAATCCTCTCTAATCTTTTATGCAGGTTCGACTCGGGCAATACCCGGAGGACTACTTTTGCCAGACGGCTCCTCAAAAAAGTATCAGAGATTTTCAAGCAGAACTGTCCTTTTTTAGTGAGTCCATCAATGACAGAAACAAAGGGCTAAAGGTGCCTTACACATACATGTGCCCTGACAACATCAGCAACAGTGTCAACATTTGAGTGGTGTGACCTGAGGACTACTAAAACATCATGTTTTAATATACGTAATATAAACCAAATTAAGAATCAGTTTTATATGTATATGTTGTATCTTTACTTGCGATATACTGTAATATTGAGGTAAATACACATTTTAAATTTTGTATTCTATGATTGTCTTGTTTATCAATATTGATTGGATTTAGAAGCTATAGGTCGAAACATCTAAAATTTCAAAATGGTTTAAGATTTTAACATTCTAAAAACATACATATTTTTAGTCTCACTTGTTTATATCACTCAGAGTTTCTAGTCCCAGACTAAAATGCATGTTTAAGCTTTCTCAACTGAAGATATCTTGCTCTGGCATATCTCGGTTTTGTCCAAATTAAGCCCCGTTCACACTAGAGGCTGGCGACGAGGTCGCTAGTGGGCGTTCTCATTACTGGTCGCTTAGTTACATCATTACGTCGTTGCGTCGCTGGACACGCCCACATCAGGTCGCCAACGGTCGCTGATGGCCGCTGTCGCTCTTGTCGCCGGATATCACCAGCTCTCCATTGAAATAAATGGGATCGCGTCACTTTATCGCTGCTAGTGTGAACGGGGCTTTAAGTTAAGCCAATGTTTAATGTCCTTCACACAAGCAGAGATTTTGTCAATTTGGGAGGATAGAGTGGGTGTACAGATAGAATAAAGTTGAATGTTGTCGGCATAAAAGTGATAGTTAAGACCACAACGTTGTTTGATAAGACCAAGAGGGATTATGTTACAGTAATTGTGAATAATTGTGGACCAAGAACCGATCCCTGGGGAACACCTCTCTTCAGGGGGACAGAGGGCGATTGAAAATCCTTAACAGAAATGTAGAATTGTCTATCTGAGAGATAGGAAGAAAACCAGAGATACGCAGACCAGAGTTCTGTGTCAAGATGCACACCTGTAATGTTTTTAAAGGCATTTTTGTAAAAATTGCTTAAATATCTTAATTTTACAAAGGCCTAGTCCTGACTCAAGCTAAGCCCTGTTTGTGAATCCAGGCCGTAGTGATCTAAAAAGGAACATTTCAAATGTAAAAAAAAACCTTAAGTACCAAAACGGCTATTTTTAAAAAGGTCTTTATTTTATGACCATGTGTGTTTTAGATTTGGTGATTCCATTTAATACTACCACTTCAAATGTAAATACTTTCACAGCAATGCTCCTTTTATAATGTAGTTAAGCGAATATAAACTATGTCAAGTAATCTACCTTTTATTTTGATAAATGTATTGAATAGAAAAGATGATATATCAATGCAATGACAGCTGTTCAGAAAAAGTTGAACACTAGTGTTTCAATTTCTTTCATGTGTTTGTTAATGATGGAAAAGCACATCTAGATGACACTAAAAGACCTGGATGGTAGGCATTTTTCTACCACCTCACTCTTATAGCACGAGAAAATGCAACAGCATCGCTCTCAGAAGTCCATCCCAGTGTTATTGTGGGTTAAGTTCATCAATACACCGCGAAAGGTTTTCATTTTTTTCCGGATAGTGGCCTTCTTTGATTTTCTTGTTAATGTATCGAGTTGTCTCCTCTCGTGCATTCTGGCTAGAACTGGTAGAGATCTGCAGGATGTTCTTGAGCAGCTCCTGGTTGGCCTCCACAGACAAACCCAGAAGAAAGCGGAGAAAGAGATCATAGTTGCTATTCTTGGAGCTCAACGCTTTGTCAACGGCACTCCTGAGTACCTCTACCAAGGAAACTTTTAAGACTTTGCTCAGCTTGCTCTGCTCAAGGATGTTCTTCCCATGTTTCTTGAAACAATAGAAAACATGAAGAGCAGCAAGGTATTCCTGAATGGTCGGTTGAGCAAAGCAGCTCACCTTTTCTGTATAAATCATGTACTTCTCTCTGTAATACTCTGTGCAGAGACCGCTGCAGGCCATGGCAGGGTACGAATCCGGCAATCCAACTTCCTCCCAGTGCTCTTTCTCTATATGAAACTCATTCTTCTCAAGCATCATGTAGGCCAGCTTTGCAAGCTTGACAAGCAGCTGATCAGAAGTAAGATCCTTGGTGTCTTGGGTGGGGTCGTTCTTCAGTTTCTCGACTGACATTAGAGTATGGCCGTGAAGCATAATTGTGTACAGATTAGTAAGAGTTCTGGGCAGCTGTGGGGATTGGAAAGTCTGGAACTGCCCCTGCAGCACTTTAGATGCCACCCAGCAGAACAGCGGAGAGTGGCACATAATAAACAGCGTCTTGGAAGACTTGATGTGAGCAATCACCTTCTCAGCAAGGTCTGGATCTGAGATGTTCTTTCTGAAATAGGCCTCTTTCTGATCATCGTTGAAGCCACGGACCTCCAGAAGCTGGTGGACGTGTTCTGGTGGGATCACATCCAGAGATCCTGCCCTAGTAATGAGCCACACGTAGGCATTATAGAGCAGGTTCCCCCTGATGAGGTTGGTCATCAACACTTGCACAGTCGCAGGCCTGGTCGCATCACACCAATACACTGTTCTCCGGAAATTAAAGGAGATTTGGGTGTCATCTAGACCGTCGCAAATGAACATCACCGGGCAGCCTTCGAATTCGAGATCATCTATTTCCTTCATCTCTGGATAGAGGATACTGACCAGACTGATGAGAGTATACTCTCCTTCCAGCATCTTATTCAGCTCCTTAAACTGCAGAGGAATAAGAAAGAAAACGTCTTGGTGGACTTTTCCGTCCACCCAGTCAAGGATGAAGTGCTGCACTGCAAATGATTTGCCACATCCTGGGACACCCTTGGCTAACACCGACCTTGCTTGCCTTGCCCTGGGGTTCTGCTGGGAAAAAAAGTCATTTCCGGATAATGGCGCCCTCTTGACTTTGCCACTTTGCTCTGCGAGCTCTTCTATCGTTGATCGGAACTCATGCTCACTGTTGATTGATGCATTCACGCCATCTGAAATGTAAAGCTCTGTATAGACAGACTCAAAGGGGACTGGTTGTCCTTGCTGACTAAAACCCTCATAAACCATCTCGTATTTCCTCTTCAGAGTCAATTTCAGCTCGTAGCGCACTTCGTCTGTGGAACATCATAAAGAGAGACTTTTAAGGCAACTTTTTCAAAAGCGCTGTAACGTTTTGGTCAGGAAGAAATTATAACTTACTTCTTTTGCATAGTCCTTGCAGATATTCTGCCAGCTTTTTAAATTTCATAATATTAAAGAGCGCCAGCATGATCTTCAGAGAAATCTCAATATCGCAGAGCTCTAGCATCTTATCCACCAGATCCACAATATCAAGTCCATCCAGCGGATCACGGAAGCGCTCTGGATATCGTTCCCACAGCTGTTTTTTGAAGTACTTTAATTCGTCCACTGTAAGTTTCTTTAAGCAGCTTGTGAGGGCCTATGATAGAGCAAGAATGTGAGAGAAAGGGACTTAATGGAAATATTGCGATTGCTTTGAATGAGTGACCAATGGTTGTAGGCTTCACCTTAAAAGCAAAATCCACCGTCATTGCTGGGTGCCTTTTCTCATTTGGATCTACTACCAGCTCTGGCTTTACAGGAGCAGGAGCATGTTGTTTCACACCACCTTCCTTCTTGCTTTTCTTCCGTGTGCTTAATTTAAAGAAAACTTTTTTTAAAATATATTTCGATGAAAATAAATTAAAAACTACAGTACTGTTCTAAATATTGGGGTCAGTAAGATTTATTTAATTATTTATTTTAATATTTGATATCAAAACTACAGTAAAAACAATAATATTGTGAAACGCTATTACAATTTGTAATGTCAATTTATCGATTTTTTTAATTTTTATTTATTCCTGTGATGGCAAACTGGCAAAGATTAATTTTCAGCAGCAATTATTTCAGAAATCATTATAATATGCTGATTTATTTAATATTCTTAAAGAATATACTCCAAAAAGTATATATTATGTATGATTCTGTACAACTATAACAAAAATGTAAGCATCCTACAATGACTAATTATGTGAATACATTAAATACGGGTGAATATAGTAACACAATGTAGGTCAGGATTCAAATCAATCAATTTTTTAACAATAAGTACCATCTGCGCAATAAAGGGTGGTCAACAATAATTAATACCACAGTATTATTTATGACCTCTCACCTTTCTTCAGCACTGCCCTTCATTTCGACGTTCTCATCATCATCATCATCACTATTAAACTCTTCACTGCTAGAAGCAGATGAGTCCCGTCTGGACAACTGAACCCTGTACAAGCCAAAAGTTGACTTACAAGAATGACAACTTTAATCACAAGCACACAGAGAGCAAAGTCCTTTTCAAACTTTCAAATAAATATCATTTTCACTCTTATATTATGCTACTAATAAAAGCTTAAATCATGTCTTTAAAACACTCCTGTATGAACAACACACTGATCCTGCAAATACAAAATGCAATACATAAAAGCTTTCCCAGAGCATATGTCTTATATTCTAAAAAATATTGTTTTGAGGGCAAAATGAAGATGAAGTAAACTCACTGAGTGCAACTGGGTTCATGCTCTTCTCTTGTTTCTGACCAGCTGTCACTCTGCATGGAAGCATAACTGTTTGCAGGGGATTCTGCTCTTTCCACGTATTGTCTGGTGAGAACAGTCGTTATAAGTGATAGAAAAATAAAAATGAGGTGAGTACAGTAGTAATAACATCGACTACGGCGTGTTCCCGGTCTTATCAGCAGGCGTCGCACTTACACAACAGGCATGCGTGTGACACGTTCGTAAACATGGCTTGTACCTAACACCAATATAAGATTACCGAAAACCACATTACCCCACAAAACCGGAGTATCCAATGCTGAATGGAAGCGTCCTCTGAGGAATCACGTCGTCCTCTTCATCCCCGTTTTCACTCCCGAAAGCGGAAGCCCCAATTCCTAATGGCAGACTGTTGTCTGACGCCATGTCTACTGCGTCGTCATCCATCTCGGATTTGCAGCGTTTCACCCGCTTGTCCGAAACAGCTAGGTGTTGTTACCCTAGTGAAAGAGGCACATATATATTGCAAAATTCATACGCCTTTAATGTGAGCATACAAGTCTGTTCCTGTGGAAGGACTGCAGTATTGCGTCAAGCTAAACCCAAAAACATAGAATAGGTTTTAACCCTTTATATACATTGGTTTCATGCATTTTACTGCAATTTGCTGTTATAGTGATATGCATTGTAAAACAGGGACACAGTAAGTTGTTTAGCATCTGGCAGACAATCCTAAACGTAAATATTCATGTGCATTTGTGCTCTCTGATACTGGTTTATTTTTAGCGATTGGAAGTAGTTGCAGAAGTAGTTACTAGAACAAGTTCTACTGGTCCAGTCAGTGTTGTTGGACTCATGAACATGCAAACATTAGCACAAGGGTTACAATGTTAAAAAAACATTACACCAGAATACTAGGAACATGGAAGAAATAGTTATATTGTAGAGAAAAGCCAATATTTGATAGATTACAAGAAGCCATTGGAACTCTGTTTAGAAGACCTTACATGTAGTCACGTGCGTTTGCATTTACAGTAAACCATTAGAGGAGCTTCAGAGACAGACTGAAGTGTAGCTGTAGAGGTTGTCTAATAAGTTCACCTTTATTTCTGTAGCAATGACTCCTGACTCCGCAGTCCTCTCGATTCACGCCTGGCTTCACATAAATTGCGGAATACGGAACAAACGGTTCGGTAACTTTGAGTTAGTTGTTTAGCATCAATTACTTTTATGATTAGTGATTCCTTTATGATACCTGTCCCAAAAGCCGATGCAAGCCCACATATGCTAAAGTTTAACAGCGAAGCAGCGTAGCAAAAGCGCATCCGCAGTACCTGATGAGGATCACTTTCGGTTTAAAGTTGTGTGTATGTACTTCCCTGTCTTCTTAAAGAGACAGCAGTAAGGATATTTTTATGACGTAGATTTTATACTTGGTAGTAGAGACAGACTAGTAATCTGTTTTCCACTATAAGGGACATTACGTGTATTTTTCTGGATTGTATATTGTATTTTTCCTTTTTTATTTTATTTTATGTTTCACTTTCTATTTTGCTTGACACATGTTTAAATATCTTGCTACTACCAGAGGCCTTCAGCAGGATCTCAGCAATAGCCAAACAAAAATGAGAAGCTACAAAAATTTTTTTTTATATTAAATAGGTAGCTCTCTCTTTTTATGCACTGAAAAAAGACCCTTGATTTATACCCTATTGACACCCCTGTGGTGAAGGATCCTATTTTGAGATTGTGTTGTTTCTATGATTAAAAGGCCTGAAGTCCCACTGTGAATGGCCCTGATCTCATATGCTGTAGATTTGTTGTAGTTGTTTAAGCCCTGAACTCTCTAGCTGCAGATGGTAAGTCTAAGTCTTAATGGAGCAGCTCTTGAACCTTGATCCCTTCTCCTCCCCTTGTCCCTTAAAAGCCTCTTCTCAATACCCCTGCAGGGTGTAAGGAATCTCAACATCTGTCAGCAATGCACACTCCCCTTATGTTCCCATGAGATGTAAATCAACATAAAGCACTCTGTGAAATACATCTCTGTTTAGATGTTTAGGTAATAATATCTTTTATGCCTTAGATTGATGTGTATGAATTTAGTTGGTCTGTTTAGTTAGATTAGTGGTATACAATACTGGTATTTTTCCAATATTATCACATTTCAGATCTGTTTGGAATCTAATTGTAATCTAATGCTGTGATGTAAACATACATTCATAAAGAATTAATGGTACTCTCCACCCAAAAAGTGAGTGGTAAGTAATGAAAGAATTCTCATTTTTAATTATGAATGGTTAAGCTGACTTGTCTTCACATCACAGGGATTTTTCTTTGTTGAGCACTGTGTTCCTTTAAAGAAAGAGGCTTAATTGGGACAGGCTAGTGGCATGAAAGTCAGCCGAAGGCATTGCATGTTTCCCCTTGAATGATCATTCACAAAGCCCTGACTATAGGTCACTTCAGTTTTGAGGACAGCAGGCATTTAAAACACCTTCTTAAAAATGCATTTTTTAAAAATGGAAATCGCCAGTAAGAAAGATTTTGTAAAATTGAATGCATATCTTCAGAAAATTACACAAATATTAATACTAATTTGGTTTAAGTGACAGTTTTGATTACAGCAGGCATTTTAAGCACCTTCTAAAATAGTTTTTATGGAAATGCCACTAAATATTGACTATTCATGCATTTAATGGAATGCATATCTAAAACTACATCAAAATGAAGCAATATTTAGATGCATGATGGGTTAAAGAAACAGTTCACCAAAAAAAAAAATTATTTCACCCTCATGTTGTATCAGACCCATTTGTTTTTCTTCCGAGATGCAAAAAGAGGGGTTAGGGAACGACAGTATCAGTCACCATTCACTTGCATCTCATTTAAATGAGACTGAGACTGTTATTCTGCTCAGAAACTCCTTTTGTGTTCAACAGAAGAAAGAATTTTTTTCCTATGACTGTGAGTTAGAAGTAATGATTGACCATAAAAAAAAGAAAAAGAAAAAATCTTCATCCATCTTCCAAGTGACTCACTTGACTCTAAAACGCAATAAAATAATTGCGCGTTCCAGTCCCACTGCTATCTCCAAGGGTGTATTTAATACTCTGGTTTGCACACAGCTCAATTATGGAGATGTTTCCGCTGCTTGGCCCTCATGACGGCTCATTTGCCAGAGCCAACGACTGGCAAGAATGGACGAGGCGCGAGTCATACGAGTGTGCGCGAGGGGCGCGCGTGTAGACTACTGTTTACTGGTAACAGCTTGAGACGAGGCACACAGCTGCGTGAATTCACCGTTGTCTGTCTCCTACTGCTCGATATACGGGATGAGGAATTGAGATATTAAAGACATCGCAACGTGAGCGAAAATGATAGAAAGGAGGATAAAGCCTCGCGCGAGGGCAAGAGACATTTAACGCTATTCTGACAGCTCTCTAACAAAGACCACTGCGAAGCAATGCAGAGCAATGCTTTGAACTTGAAAGACCACCAACGCTTCGTTTGCAAGAACCAGAGCAGAATTTGCAGGATAAACATGCAGCGGGCGAAAAACGGGCAGAAATCTGCCTGAGTGGATCTGGAGTGTGCTGAAGAGCTTCTTTCGCACCTTTGTCTGGCAGCGTCTGCAAAAACTTCCACAATGGCTCTGGTCATGGAACCTGTGAGCAGGTGGTCAACAAACCAGGTGGTCGACTGGATGAAAGGTATTCCTTTTACATTCGTATGTATTTTGCTGTAACAATGGAGACGAATGCTCTATGTCCAATTAGGATCGCATGTGAACATTGTTTGCGTTTATAAAAATGCAAATGTTCCATGCTCGTCCAAGCTTTAAGTGCGTGCAGGACTGTGTATCAAGGCGCGACGGTGCGCGCATTCAAGCTGTCAAGCCATTAAGATGTAGTATGGCATGCACTGAGCGTATAGCAATGGCTATTATTAACAGATGTTGATATCGGCAGTGCACGTGAAAGAAACGGCTTAGATTTCTTTTAAAATGATATTAATGAATGAAGTTGCTTGAATGGTCACGTCATCTCATCATACAGAATGTAAAGTGACGGGTCACGTGGAGGCTGAGTGATCAGCTGGGGCCCCTCTGGCAGTCAAAGACTCAATGGCCCCTCCATGGTCACTTAAAGTTCATGAAAATGGTCTTTTCCTGAAGACTGGCTACTGAACACAATGTTGTTCACACGCACAAATGACACACCACTATAATAATGCAAGAGACATGCACTGTAACATAAACACCCATGTGCATAAATGGTAAAAAATGTTAATACTTTTTTCTGTTACTATTTACGTGTGTCACTGTTTACTAGTAATTTCTGAGTTAAAAGAAATCTACCCCAATTTGTTTTTAGTGTATAATGTATTTTATGGTAAAAATTACAAATATTTCCATGATTATTACCATTTAGCTTTTTATTGTATGTATTTTATATTATATATATGTATATATATATATATTTTTTAATAACTTATTTTACAGAGAAGCTTTTATATTTAATTAAATGCCAAAAGGTCTAATCCATAATGCAGCCCTTTTGCCAAAAAAAAAAAAAAGCCAGCTTAAACAGATAAATATGTCAACATAGCATTTATTTTTATTTTATTTTTATGTCTCATTTTCTGTTATATGAAAAATATTACAGGGGCATGAAAGCAAAGGATCCCTTTACTAGAATTTGTTTATACAACACAGTTATAGTGTCCTTTGATTTTCTTCAAGAGGATGTAATTAGAAAACGGCCTCATTGTGAAACAGGTAGGTCTATCACAGCACTAAATACATTTGGCGTTAGATAAGGTGAAGCCCTTTGAGAAAAAAATCATTTGGGGTGTAATTGGTTGGTTGATTTAGCTCTGGAGTTCTAGATGAAGTGAGAAAAGAGAGGAAGACAGTCATTTGTAATTCAAATGAGGAAAATGTTCCACTTGGCTGAATGTTTTGCCTTTAAGTAATTATGTTTTCGAAAAAGGTAGATGAGCATCTCCATCTCATTCCTCCCTGATTCACAAGATAGGAATTCGGTCCTGAATGTGTACACTTGTGCGAGAATATGACTGCAGGTGTGCTTTTCAGCGGTAAACGAACAACAATGTGCACTTGTATGCCTGCACGTGTTATCTTGTTGCTTGGATGTCTTGGCTTGAGTTTTGTTTGTGTCAGATGGTGTGTGATGTGTTCGAGTGGGTAAATAAGGTGATGGCTTCATGTGCTATTCACTTATTTATTTTGCTCATTCGCAGGAATATGGCTGATGCACAATAGATCACAGCTTATACATGCAGTATCTAGAGCTAAAAAAACTGTTTAAAGTACAAACATCCATATATTTGTGCAAATCTAAGGATAAGCGAGATGCAGGATGAAAAGGCAGTGTTGGAATCATAAAGAATTATAGCGAGGCGGTGTTACTCCCTAAGGGGATGCCAGAGAGGCTTTCTTATGCTGTTTGCACACTAAAAGGATGCTCGCAAGTACACAACGTCGCTCTGTAAGTTAACCTCTCCTGAGGTCACACAGGACTTTAAGAAGCTTCAGACGCTTTCTTGACGTGGCCAATGCTTTGCTTCTGAAAAGCTGGAGAAATTTTATTGGCATCTGTCTGTTATGTGCAGAAAGAAACCCCGCAAGCTGCTGTATCAGCTGCTGAGACACACTGAGGAGCAGAAGATAACGTGTTTATGTGCGTGTGTATCAGTGTAAGGCTGTGTTAAAGCCCCTGTGGGCTGAATCGGTGTCTGTTTGTATTCGTGTGATCATTAGAGCCTTCTGATCAGCAGCGTGCAACAATGCGCTCAATGTTTTTCGAAAACACAAATACTTAATCCTTGCACAACAAAACAGAGAGTTTACTGAAAAATGACAATTCTGTCATCATTTGATTTAATTGTTTGATTCATATAACACGTTTTTTGTGCTTTTTGTAAGGCCGGGTGTTTACATAAATTCCATGGTTCGATTTCAATCAAATTCAGTCTAATTCAGTTCTGTTTACGATTCAGTTAAGTTCCAATCTTAAGAATTCAGAATCGATTCATTTAAATTAGGCATGTTCATTTCGGTTATTTCTTGTAACCGACAACCAATGCTTATTTACCGTTAGCCGACAAAATAAAAAAAAAAATTACAATTGATTTCAATTTTAAATGATAAGCGCCTGTGACCCATTAAAAATAGTAATATTTGTGTTCTGCGGATTTATTGTACATGCGCAAAAAATATAGTTATCTTTAGCAGTGTACAGTATGACGTGACAGACACTAGTTGTCCAGTTCTGTTCCGTTCACACGGTGCGTGTGTTCCGAGAATGATGCTGCAAGTTCTGAAAGTTTACAGGTGAGTTCCGTTACAGAATGTTGTTGTCACTTCCTGTATTAGGACTCAAGCAGCCTGCCTACAGCTCTGACAGCTGTATTCTGCTGCTGGGTGAAAGTAGCCAATAAAATGCTATATACATTTGTTTTAAAAAACATTTTTATATAGGCTATGAGTGGCATATTTTAATAATGCAGCAAACCTTTTAACCTATAAATAAAAATAGTTTTTAAACCGTTTAACTGATTGACTGTATTAATTGGTCAAAATTCATATCGGTCGGTTAACAGTTAAACGGTTACAATGAACATCCTTAAATTAAATGTATATCAGGTGCAATACGTGTCACTTTTTTCCTCAAATGCGGTCACATTTGTGAAATTTAGGCAGGGTTGTGAAGTAATGAATACATGGTTATGTAATGAGGATAAAAGTAATTAGATTACAGTTACGTTTACTATAAAAACCTATCAATGTTATTATGGTCTTTGTTTATATAAGGAATAATTGACAACAGGTCATTAAATTATAGAAAATAATGATCTGAGGACTAATGCAGTTATTAATGCAATTTTGTGAGAAAGAAAGAGAGTCACAGTAATGCAGTTAAAGGGATAGTCCACCCAAAAATATAAATCCCTCATGTTGTTCCAAAAAAGCGTTCCAAAAAATATTGATCAAATATTGATTTTGGATAATTCAATCAAAAAAAGGGGATGGACTGCAGCTGTCACGTATTCTGTCTGTTTAGTTTTGTTTTTGTTTTGTGTCTTCCTCGTTTTCCTTATTTGGTAGTTCCTGTCATTAATGTGATTAATAGTTAATTAGTCTCCCTCTGTGTTCCCCAGCTGTTTTCTGTTCTGATCATTATGTCTGCGTGTATATATACCATGTCTGTTTAGTTTTTCCTTTGTCCGTGATTAATGTTAATGTTGTCATTGAATGTTATGCGTGTGTTGAAGCCTTTCTGGAGATTAAAAGCTCCTTTTCGTTATATCCTTTGTCGGTATTCCTTACCACAACCACGACACGTAAATTTTTAATTTATTTTTACAGTTTTTGTTTTTTTATCTAAACATTAAAGCGGTGGCTGTCCTAACAACTTCTGTTCATGAAGTTTAAAACATATATCACATAAAATCAATATTTTTACCCCAATCCTACTTTTTGGTCTTTTTTTGGAGCTTAGTAGCAATTTGTCACCATTTGCTTTCATTGTATGCAAACGAGCAGTGTGAACATTCTACCAATGTTCTCTTTTTGTGTTTTACGAAAGATTTGGAAGTGCATTAGGATTAATAAATGGTGATAAAATGTTTACATTTTAAAGGTTTAGTTCCCCCTAACCCAAAATGTAAATTCTGTCATTGATTACTCACCCTTGTGTCGTTCCAAACCCAGAAGATTTTAGTTCATCTTCAGAACTCAAATGAAGATATTTTTGATGATATCAGCGACTCACGTGTCCCTCCATAGACAGCAACACAACTGGCAATGATCCAGATCCAGAAACATTGTGACATCAGTGGATCACGTCACTTTTGCGATGCTACGACAATACTTTCTTTTTGCGCAAAGACAACAATAATAACAATTCACTCAACGATTCTTTTTTCGCGACTTACGTCTTCCTCCAGTTTAGAGAATATCATTGCATTTGTGTTCCCAAGATTTTACGGGTCGAAGATCTTACGGGTTTGGAACAACATAAAGGTCAGTAATTAATGACAGAAGTTTCAGATTTTTTGAGTGAACTAACCCTTTAAAATGTAACTATGCTTTAGCAGCATTTATTAAGCTAACACAGCATGTGCAGCATGCAGTACATTAAACCTATGATCAGTGTGCATGACTGTATGCTGCCCACGTAGCCTCTCTGAGCCACACACAATGGCACAAATATGGTGACTAGGACTGCAATCATTTTGCTTGTTAGTGTCTCAGAATTATATGCTGTATTAATGAAAGTTCATTTCTTCAGAACAAATGTTTTTGACTTCTGTCTCAGTCTACAGCCCTGCATACATAACAGCATTAAAATTATTGTTAGAAAAAAACTGGAAGCTGTGGTTTCCAAAAATTCACAGTAAAAAGGCATTTCTGAAGGCATTTATGTAACTATATACTACTGCCAATACATTCACAAAATCGTGTTTGTGAGCATGTAAGACATACTGCTACTGCATATATAACAAATCACATACACAGATTACCCTTTAGTAGATCTATACAGGTGGAACCGGGGAAGGTAGAGGGTTTCTGAAGCACACTGCAGCTGCTATGGCAAGCACTAGCCAAGTATTTAAATGTTGAGCAGAAAGCTCATTGGCTGCTGATACAAAAATAACCAACTGGCTGTGTCATGTAATTATGTCATTTTGTCAGATTGAGTTAGACCTATTGAACTGTGACTTCTAGAGTTTCATGACAGATGGATTTGTAAGGTTACAAACGTTTCCTATTTCAAATAAACACTGTTTTAACAGTTTCCACAAAATCATGAAGCAGCAACTTCATGGCCATTAAAAGTTCAGCTTTGTCATCAGAGTAATAAATTGCTTTATATACATACAGTGCACTCCACTAATATTGGCACCCTTGGTAAATCTGAGCTTGTGGCTGTGAAAATAAATCTGCATTATTTATTCTTTTGATCTTTTGTTCAAAAGAATTCTAATTCGAAATTCTAACCTATCATTGAAGTAAAACAATTGAAATGGGGAGAAAATCTTTTTTTTTTTGTGCAATACTTGATGGCCACAATTATTGGCACCCCAAGAATTTTTTATGAATAAAATATCTCTGAATTTATCTTGACAATTTTGAGCACTCCAGGGTGATTATGAACATGAAAATATCCAGCCCTGGCTTCCTGTTTTACAGAAATATATATAGGAGGGAAAACAAAGCCCAAGTCCCCTTAATCATCAACACAATGCGAAAAACCAAAGAATGTGTTTCTTATATGCTGCAAAATATAATTGAGCTTCCACAATTAGTGAAGTGGCTTTAAGAAAAGAGCTAGAGCAGTGAAAGTTACTATTTCCACCACCAGCAAAATAATTACGAATTTCCAATCAACATGTGTGAATAGGATGTGTGTCTATATCATCCTAATGCACGGCGAGGAGTAGAGCTTGAGCGTCTAAAGACTCTTCAAGGATCACAGCTGCAGAATTGCAGAAAATAGTTGAGTCTCAGGGTCAGAAAAACCTTTAAAATATAGTCAGCCCCATCAGCCACATCAGCACATGTTGTTCAGGAGGGTTTAAGAAAAATTATCCTTACTCATCCAAAACAATTCAGTTCAGTTGTCAGACAGGACTGGACAAGCGTCTCATCGGGATTTCTATCTGACTGACTTGTTGCACGCCGTTCTGTTGTTGTGGGGACATTTCCACACCCCGAAACGTGACGCTGAACAAAACGA
>JAUCMU010000046.1:7128398-7142340 GCA_032275025.1 Enteromius treurensis | reverse complement strand
TCTTTTTTTGTTTATGTCTGTTTACTTAAATATGTAGATTTGCAGAATTTAAAGAATATTTACAAATGATTTGTTTGTAGAATATCAAAATTACTTTAAGATGGTGATAAATATATCATTAAGGCTAATTCCGTTAGTTCAGGATTGATCGACAGATAGATTGATGGATGGATGGAGGGAGGGAGGGACAGATGAATGGATGGATGGACAAACAGATGGATGAATATATATATATATATATATATATGGATGGATGAATAGACAGGTGGAATGATGGATGGATAAATAGACAGGCAGATGGATGAATATACGGATGGATGGTGGATTGGATGGATTGATGAATATATGGATGGAGAGATGGATAGATGAACAGATGAATAGATGGATGGATGTATAGACAAATGGATGGTTGAATATACAGATGGATAGACAGATGGCTGGATGGATGGATGATGTATGGATGGATTAATAGACAGGCAGAAGAATGGATGTATAGACAAATGGATGGATGAATACATGGATGGATAGACAGATGAATGGATGGATGGATTAATAGACAGGCAGATGGATGGATGGATGGATTAATAGACAGGCAGATGGATGGATAGACAGATGGATGGATGGATTAATTGACAGGCAGATGGATGGATGGATAGATAGACGGACGGATGGATGGATGGATGGATAAATAGACAGGCAGATGGATGGATGGATATATGGATGGATAGATGAATTAATAGACATGCAGATGGATGGATCGATGGATTAATTGACAGGCAGATGGATGGATGATGGATGGATGGATGGATGTATTAATAGACAGGCAGATGGATGGATGATGGATGGATTAATAGACAGGCAGATGGATATATGGATGGATGGATAGACGGATGGATGAATGGATGGATTAATTAACAGGCGGATGGATGGATGGATGGATTAATAGACAGGCAGATGGATGATAGACAGATGGATGGATTAATTGACAGGCAGATGGATGGATAGATAGACGGATGGATGGATGGATGGATGGATTAATAGACAGGCAGATGGATGGATGGATTAATTGACAGGCAGATGGATGGATGGATGGATGGATGATGGATGGATTAATAGACAGGCAGATGAATGGATGGATATATGGATGGATGGATGAATTAATAGACAGGCAAATGGATGGATGGATAGACGGATGGATGAATGGATGGATTAATTGACAGGCAGATGGATGGATGGATAGACAGATGGATGGATAATGGATGGATTAATAGACAGGCAGATGGATGGATGATGGATGGATGGATTAATAGACAGGCAGATGGATGGATGGATGGATGGATTAATTGACAGGCAGATGGATGGATGGATAGACGGATGGATGATGGATGGATGGATTAATTGACAGGCAGATGGATGGATGGATAGACAAATGGTTGGATAGACGGATGGATGGATGGATTAATTGACAGGCAGATGGATGGATGGATAGACAGATGGATGGATAGACGGATGGATGGATGGATAGATGGATGGATGGATGGATGGATAGATAGACGGATGGATGATGGATGGATGAATGGATGGATAGACGGATGGATGGATGGATGGATGGATATCTAGACAGATTCACCCCATCTGTAATTGATGATGGTATTCTGGTAGTTTCAGGCAGTAACATAAGCCTGAATAAAGATAAAAATAAACATTCACACACACCCTCTCTCGTTCTCTGCTCTATGTCTCTGCTTTATGAGACTGTGTGTCAGAGAGGATTTGTGCTTCCATGTCATGTCAGCAAGCTTCTTTTTTAGTGTTTCCCAGTGTGTCCGATATTTTCAGGCAATGGCTCTAAAGTGTCTTTCTCCTTGCTCTAGGGCATGTACATCAAATCAACCTATGATGGCCTACATGTTATCACTGGCACTACAGAGGGAGTGAGTGGTCATTTTCATTCTTTCAGTATAATCTCAATGTGACATGCATGAACAGTTTAGCTGAAGAAAGAACATGTAATCCTAGAAACAGTTTTGTGTTTTGCCATGTGTAATCCAATAACTTTCTCCTTCTCTCAGTCGCTAGCTGACCGCTGTAAGAAAATCCATGCTGGTGATGAGGTCATACAGGTCAATCATCAGACAGTGGTGAGTATCTACTGCACACAATAATTTCACCCTATAACTGATGACATGGCTTGATATCAAATATGTAAAATTGCAGTCACTTGATAGCATCAACTACTGTAGCTTTCTGACCCTGCATAGTTCAAGGTCCAGAGGGGTAGTAAGGACATTGTTAAAAATAGTCCATGTGTCATGAAATTCATAACATTACAGTTGAACCACTGATGTCACATGGTCTATTTAACAATGTCCTTACTACCTTTCTGGGCCTTGACCATGTGAGTTGAGTTGCTGTCTATGCAGGGTCAGAAAGCTCGGATTTCATCAGAAATACCTTAATTTGTGTTCCGGAGAGGAACAAAGATTTTACGGGTTTGAAACAATATGATAAGTAATTACTGAAAAAATACTATTTTTGGGTGAACTACCCCTTTAAGTTATATTCTCTACAGATTGAAAATATGGTCAATGAGGGAAAAAAGAGGGGGGAAGCAAGCATGCTTTGTTTGAAATGTTTTGAGATAAAGAGAAAAAAACTTTTAAAATACATGTCAATACATTTTTAATACGTTTTTCACTGTACTTTTCACAAAATAAATGCAGCCTTGTTGAGCATGTTAAAAAAAATAGAGTATATGATATGAACGTGAAGTTAACAAGACAACACAATGTTTTGAATACTTTTTTGATGGTGTAATGACGTGAACACTTGTGTTTGACTTGTGTAGGTGGGCTGGCAGCTGAAGAACCTGGTGAACTCTTTACGTAGCAATCCTGCGGGTGTGACCCTCACGCTGAAGAAACGACCTCAGAGCACTCTCACGTCAGCCCCAGCCTTACTCAAGAACATGAGATGGAAGCCCCTGGCCCTGCAGGTACTGATGGGACGCGTGCGGTCTGAGGATTAAGTGGCGTGTGTGAATTGATGATGTGCCATGGCGTAGTTCCCCAATCTGTGCCTGTTCTTTTTTTAGCAGCATTAAGAGCACTCTTCCCCTCCCTTAGGGCTTCGACCAACTAGATTGCATGGCAAATCTTCGCTCCACTCTTCCCCTACCCACCCACCAACCTCCCTTTTTTTCTCTTTCATCTTTTTACCTCTAATCTGGTGCTTATCCCTCCTTCCTCAATCTCCTCTCCTGCTCCGCCGAAGCCCTGGCACATCAGGAAGCTTTACTGCGGCCCTGAAAGGGAAATGTGGAATGTCATTTTAGACGCTTGACTGTGCAGTATATAAATTGCACATATTTATTTCCTCTTTGCCGTTTCGATTGCACAGCTGACAGCGAACAAGATACGCTGATTGTCATGACAACAGCAAAGTAGAAGACACTGAGAAGGCATTTTATTTACTCAGAACCAAAGCCGTTTCAGAGTGTTTTGTGTCTTGAATACATGAAAGCAAGAGGAAACAGAATCATCATGATGGAAAACCTCTGTGATGCTGGTTTTTTTATTGTTTTTTTTTTTTTTTGCATGTCTTCTTCCACAGACACACAATCAGATTATTCTGCCATTGGGATTTTGCCAATGAATACATGTAACCCAGATTACATGTATTCAAATACTACCCTAAATACTACTACATTTCCCTAGAAATGAAGCGGTATTTAGGGTAGTATTTGAATACATGTTATCTGGGTTATGTAATGAGATTCCAAATATGAAGTACTTGTAATTAGATTAAATTACATTTTACTGGTAATCAGAATAGTTACTTTTTTATTGATTACATGATTACATTTTCATAATTTAATGGTTCTCCATAATTCCTCTTTTAAAAAAGTCTTTTGTGGACATTCACACAAAGACAGCATTTGGACTTACTAAACCCATCAGGTTTAAGAAGTCTTTCAACAACTACTTAGAAATACATGTTTGTTTGAATTATCACTTGGGTTATTTGACTATGTGTTGCCATGTCTCTGGAAGGCTTCTGTCTTTCAAATACTTTAAATTGCTCAAATTATTTCTTATTTCTTATTTATGTAATGTAGACTCTTTCCCCTAATATATTTACTTTAAGTACCTCTGAGATGTTAAAATAAATATTTTAATAATAAAATATTATATTTGACATTGGCTAACGGTCATATGTTACACAGGTAAACAAATAAAATGTTTATGTTTAAATATATATATATATATATATATAAATAAAATGTTTCCTTTTTTATTATTTTATTTTGGTGAATGTTATTTTAAGATGATTCATTTGAATTATATATGTTTTTATTATTTCATTAATTATTAGCTTGTCATTAAACGTACAATCCCTGCAGTTCTTTTACAAACCCCATGTTTAATGTATTTCATCTTGTTAACCACAATGAATAGGGGGGGGGGAATCTCTTTTTTTTTAAACAGTGTGGTAAAAGATTGCCTTTTTTAAATTAATGTGATAAACGAGATAGGTCAAAAGTAATTTAAAATAATCAAAGCCCCTTATTTTGTTACCTAAAATATGTAATTTAATGGATTACATTGTAATTTGGAATCAGTAAAGTACACTTTTGAAAATGGCCTGATTCAAATCACAAAAGTATATTTGAACAGATTTCCTAAAGGATGTTGGAAAAGTGTACCACTGTACTGTACCACTGTTTTCTAGCCCATCATCCCTCCCAGCCCCAGCAGCAGTGTGGCCACACCGTCCAGCACCCTCAGCTCCCCATCCAGACGGGACAGTTGCGCTCTTCAGGACCTCTACATCCCCCCTCCCCCAGACGAGCCATACGCACCCAGGTATGCACACATGCACTCTATATTTGTGTATAAATATGTATGAAACACCTCAATGTGCACTTTTTGAGGACAGTACAAAACTAAAACAATAATATTGTAAAATAATATAATCAACTGTCTTCTGTTTGAATTAGTGCTGTCAAATGATTAGTTGTAATTAATCTGTTTAAATAGTATATATTAAATAATATATTTGTTATGTATATATAAATATACACACATGCATGTAAATATTCAAGAAAAATTTTATATTTCTATATGAAACATTTATATAAAGTATATAAATATATAAATATACATATTTTTAAAATATATACTGTATGTGTGTGTATTTATGTATACATAATAAAAATACACAGTAAACAGTATTATGTAAAAAAAAACTTTTATTTTGGATGTGATTAATCGTTTGACAGTACTAACTTGAATATATTTTTATAATGTTTGTAACATTAAGTGTCTTAACTGTCATGTTTAATTTATTTATTTCATGCCTGCTTAATAAAAGTAAAAAAAATAGATAATGACACCATTTGGAGGTGAATCCTTTTGGTTTAACCAATCAGAAAAGCATTGAATCGGTGATGTTTGAACCAGAAATAATTTTGCTTTAACAGGGGTCAAAAACTAGTTTACGTTCAAGATTTGTAGTATAGAATATTATAGTAGATTTCTCTTACCACTGTACAGAGATGATATAGGAAATCTGACCAGCAACTGCCAGCAGGCCGCTAAGGGTTCTGATTCGCCCAACTCCTTCCTGGATCAGGAGTGCCGGAGGCGATTCCCGCTGCTAGATGAGGATGCGGTCCTGTACTGTTACGAGTATGATCAGAATCAGGGCCCTCCACCCGTACGCAGGGACAGCACTCCTACATACGGTACATGCTTTTATACATGATCATATTCGGTCTTTCCAGGCTGTTTTTATCTGCAACACAGTATATACTGGATACACAGAAGTATATTACATTAAACTGTCCATAAATCTTTGTAAACATAACAATAAAGCTACTCTTAATCTTCTACTTCAGAATGTGTATTGTGCTGTAATGGATGATTTGATTTTGTTTTTGATTTCTCTGTGCTTGTGTACTAGGGCGGCTGAGGCCTATTTCTATGCCTGTAGAATATAACTGGGTTGGAGACTATGAAGATCCTGCCAAGCTGAAGAAAGAGATCAGAAGAGGTGTGTATGTATGTATGTGTGTGTGTTTGTATGTGGGTGGATGGGCATTGAGGAGGATGTCGTTTTGATATCTTTTCCTCAGGTTACACTGAACCAGTCATTTCATCACTTTAGCCCTGACCTCCCCGCTGGCTTATTTTAAAGTCTTACTTTGGAGTTTACGCTCAGATTGTCCCCGTCTATTTACCTTATTTGCGCTGGGATCGGTATGCCAGTATTTAGCTAGCTCTTTGTTTCAGATTTTGGGATTTTTTGGTTTTGCATTGCCATGGTAACTCCAACATAGAGGTCTTGCCAAGATGCTGGCTTCTCATTGGTCGAGGCCAGGCTCTGTTGCTGAAGGAGTGGGAGCAGAGAGAATGCTTTCTTTAGTCACGCTGGCAGAATTGATATCAAATTTGTACATGTGCAACACAGTATCTTTCAGCCATGTTCTTTGATCATGAGATCCCTGAATAATTTGATTTCAACTCTAACCATTAAATAATTTAAAAGGAAGAATCAAAACTGCCTTATTAAATATTTAAAACAAGACAGAGCATTGAAAATGTGCTTTGTCCTATTTTATAATCAACATACTGCAGTTTCATAATCCCACACGTTTATTAACAGAAAACTCCCTGCTGCGATATGTGAGTGAGGACAAGGCGGGAACAGAGGAGTACCACACTGGACGTCGCAGCAGTCGCCGCAGTAGAAGGAAGAGTGACAAAGGTGGTAGCCCCGCCCATTACGCCCTAGTCCCCACCCTTCAGATGGACATGCTGCAGCAGGACTCGCTGGCCACACCCACATCAGAAACCTCATCTGTGTATCTCGTGAGTGAGCTGAAGACAGCTTTATAGATACATTATTTAAGATGATGCAGCACGAAATTATGTAATTTTCTATATATGTGTATTTATTTATTAACTTTCAGACATTTGATCGATCGTCCATGCTTTCCCGTTCAAAGAAAGTGAAGTTAAGAGGTACGATGTTGAATTGATGTTAATTGTAGTCTTGCTTATTAGATTGTTAGTCTTGCATGTACTTACTGTATTACACTAAACTGCTTGGGACATTAAAAAAAAATTTTAATTAGATTTTAAAATATTGTTATTATTATTATTAGTCATTCTTCAAATTATTCAAAGAAATATAATATATAAAATACATATATATTACATTATATATATATATATATATATATATATTTTTTTTTTTTTTTTTTTTTTTTTTTTATTCCTTTTCTAAGAAGAAATTTAAGAAATACATATATATAATACATATATACGTATAAAATATATATAAATACATATGTATTACATTTTATATATATTTATATATATATATATATATATTTTTTTTTTTTTTTGCAGGAAATTTAAGAAAATTTTACATTTTAAAATTTAACATCTTCTGACCGTTTAAAAAATACTTATTAGATTAATCCAATATTAAAAAGTTGTTAGATTGATATATAGATAGATCATTTTAAGATTGTATTTTCAGGGTTTTGTTTTTTTCCTCAAAACACTGATTAAGAAAGGATTTTTGTAGTGCAGTTATTTCTTTCCTTCACAAACCCAATCACACATTCTCACTCTGAATAATTGCTATGTCAAGTCATTTCTCTGCCATTATATGACAGTAGATCAAGAGGCCACGGTTTTGAAAAAATACCTGCCAGTCCTTTCATTTATATTGCCCACGCTGATGTCTCTGCTCTCTCTGTCTCTCTCTCTTTGTCCTTCTCAGCTGGATCCCTGCCCTCTATTAGTAAGCGGCGAATCTCCTGCAGGGACTTGGGTCAGGGTGATTGTGAGGGCTGGCTCTGGAAGAAGAAGGATGCAAAGAGTTACTTTTCTCAGAAATGGAAGAAGTGCTGGGTTGTGCTGAAAGATGCCTGCCTATATTGGTACACCAATGAAGAGGTGAGGGCACGAGGTCGTTCATCTGCATGATGAAATGCCACAGCACAAAATGGCCCATTAGGCTGCCTACATAAACTCCCTGCTTCATCAGTATTTCATCTCTGTTCTTTCTCAGGACGAGAAAGCAGAGGGCTTCGTCAGCCTGCCTGAGTTCAACATCGATCAGGCCAACGAATGTCGCAAAAAGTTGTGAGTAGTATAATAAAAAAATAATAATAATAAATGCACCTTAAAATACAAATTCTGACTTTGTATCTCTTGCCTGTTTTCAGTGCTTTTAAGGCTTGCCATCCTAAAATCAAAAGCTTCTACTTTGCTGCGGACAACATGGATGATATGAATAGGTAAGATAAAAAAAAAACTGATAGAAAGAAGAGACTTATAATATAATCTGAAACATGGTCAATTCCTCACGACTGCTCTAGTCAGGCTCCCAAATCTCATTTAATGTTCCATGATCTGATCAAAGCTACTAATTTTAGCAACATCCCGAAAGACTCTTTCAGCTCTGTGTTTCGGCAGTGCAAAGAGCTCCCCAGGTAACTTTTTTTTTTTTTTTCTGTTTGCTCGCAGGTGGCTCAGTCGACTGAACATGGCGGCAACATCTCACTCGGAGCAGAAGAGGATTCGACAGGATCATGGTGAGAAGATGCCTTTATGCTCCGCTAAGCTTGTCGCATCAATTATTCTCCCACTTTGACTTTGTGTGGTCTGGTCTGCAAGTCTTATAAATATATGCATATGAAGTACAACATGTTAGATGAATGTACAGTATGTGGTATTTGCGTATAAACAGAGAAAGTCATTTTTGTTCATCTATCAGTATTTAAGCTCGTTTAATGAATAAATACTAAAACGATGCAAACACAATCATCTTTAAAGTAAATTGCTGCCTTCCACAGCCTTCAAATGGCATTATTCTCAGGCTCCTCATGTGCTTAATGGATATTTGCTGTTGTTTTCTTAGCTTACTGGAGCGAGAGTGACCATGAAGACACTGATCACATGTCCTCCACACCCAAACAGGATAGCCCTCCACCTCCATATGACACTTACCCTCACTCCACCTCAGTAAGTCTTGTCTTTCTTTCTTTTGTGTTGATTGTTCACACTGTGTGAAATCTTTTGAATAATATTTATAATAATTTGAATATATTTTTAAGTGAGATTTATTCTTGTGATGGCAAAACTGAATCTTCAGCAACCTTTACTCCAGTCTCATGATACTTCATTAATCCATGACGCACTTTTTTATAGATTCTTCAGTGAATGAAAGTTCAAAGGAGCTATATTACAATGCATTTACGGTCATTTTTAACAATTTAATACACTCTTGCTTAATAAAAAACATGAATTTCTTTTTGAAAAAAATTACTGACCCCAAACTTTTGAACAGTAGTGCATTCTGGGTAAATAAAACTAAGACTGAAGGAAACAAATGATGTGAAACAATGCAGAAAGACAAGAGAAGGGCAGAGAGGGAGGGAAAGCAGGATGAAGAATGAGGTGTGAAGGGGTGGAGAGAATGGAGATGAAGGACACATTCATTATTTAGACCCAAGGGATGATAGTGGCCGCTGTAAATTCATAGTCAAAAGGCACTTTTTTACAGCCCTCTGTAATCTTAATGAAGAAGATGCAAATCAGTCCCATAATCCTAAGAGGGCTGTGTGTGTGTGTAATGTGTTGCTGTCTCAGATCGTTTCATTCAGGCAAAGCATAAATAAGGGTGACAGTGGTGAGCCTGTGAAAAAAGACAGCAGAGAAAATGGAAAACAGGGATATAAATGGCCCTCTTTTTATCATAAGATTGATGCTTCTTGTTGCACCAACCTCTAAGTTGTAAATATACCAACTAAGAGGACCTTGTGTGATGCTGATTACAGGCGAGTCCATTCCAGGAGTCCCAACACATCCGCCCACGCTCCACTGAGACCATCCAGTCCCGCTCCCCGCTCTCCGAGACACAGGGGGGCAGCGTGAGCAGTGCAAGCTCCCCGGGCAGAAAGTCTGCCAGCCAGCGGCGTTCGTGGCAGGACCTCATCGAGACACCCCTCACCAGCTCCGGCCTCCATTTCCTGCAGACTCTGCCATTGGACGACTCCGTGTTCATCGATCCTGGACGACCCGTACCCGTGGAGCTCTGCCGCCAGGCGACGCTGCCCGCCCAGCACGGGCTGCCCCCAGAACACTACGGCCCGCCCTTCACGCCCACCCAGCCCAACCAAAAGCCCATCCCAGCCTTGGGAAGAGGAGAGGGATTAGAAGGCTGTGGAGTGGGAAGCAAGCACCGCAGTTTCACCTTGCCCCGTGACAGTGGTCTTCATGCCATCCTGGCTGCCAGCAGTGCAGCTGAACACGCAGATGTACAGCGATACCACCTGGGCCGGGCCCATACCAGAGACACAGGTCAGGAAACTGTTTCTAACTGTGCCTACATACGCAGAGGCGGGTTAGTGGGCGAGTAAATGTGTAGGCAAGGTATGTGAGTAATTTTATTAAGGTGTGCCTGTTTGTCATGATTTGCCTTCAGTTTCAAACATGCTTGTAATAGCGGTAAACCAATATGCATTTTGAATAGATTTTATGAATATAATAATAATTATTATTATTGATGTTTTTGTTGTTATGTACATATTCATAATATTTTATTATAATTTTTTATAATATTGTAAACAAGATTTAAATGGTTTTTTTTTAAATTAAATCTGTATCCAATCCTGTGATAATTTTTTAATCAATATTCAAAAGGTTTTAGTTCTGGTTAATATTTATAATAATAGTTGTTATTGTTATCTAAATATTCATAATACTTGAACAATATAAATCTTTTCAGATTATTATTATAACTAATGTAAATAAGATAACAATACTGCTATTCTTTTTTAATCAGTATTTAAAACTGGTTGTAGTTCTGGTTAATATTTATCACTTTAACTTTATATTAAACTTTATTTTTATTTGGTATTTATATTTATTATTAATAATAACAATAATAGTATTGTTGTGGAATTTGAAAAAACTTTTAATAATGATGAACCAATATACATTTTAATTACATTTTATAAATATTTTATTAATTATAATAATAATTATATAAAAATAATTAGAAATGATTCATAGTTAATCGAATACTGGTTATTTTAACATTATTTTAAACCTTATTTTTATTCAGAAATAATAGTTTATAATAATAATAATAATAATAATAATAATAATAATAATGTTATATATATATATATATAATATATTATTATTAATATTTGTATTTTTAGATATTGTTTTTGCATTATAATGCAATGTTTTTGTGTGAGTATGGAAAATGGTAACACTTTACAATAAGGTGTAATTTGTTAACATTAGTTAACAAAATAACTAACATGAATCATCAACACATATATTACAGTATTAATTCATCTTTGTTAGTAAATCAAAATACAGTTGTTCATTATTAGTTCATTTTAATTTACTAATGTCAACAAGCACATCTTGTGCTTTTAATAATGCTTTGGCGAATGCTGAAATGAACATAAACTAAGATTAATAAATGCTGAAGAAGTATTGTTCGATCTTAGTTCATGTTAACTGATGAAGTTAACTAATTTTAATTAATGAACCTTATTGTAAAGTGTGAAATTTTTCATCTTTGTTTTGAGCAACGTGTAAGTGTTTAGCTTTACATTTATTATCCAAAAAAAAAAAAGTAACTTACTGTATTTTGCCTGTGAATGCTTGGATCGATTTGGATTTTGTATATGCTAGAATCACTTCTGCAGTAGTGATAATCCTTGATTCCAATCTGACAATATCTTTACTCACCGTCATATTGTCTTTTATTAGGCATCATGATAGTTTGTTTTGGTTTTTTTTCTTGCAAAATGTCATTGAGCGGATGCTGCAGTTTGCCTCGGTGCTTCACCCTGTAATGATGAGCATATTGCTGCTTGATTCAGATGCACTGTAGCTGCAAATCTCAGCTGAATACCCATCTCCCTTAAGACCTCCAATAGCCTCATATTAGGTGCAGTCCTTCTAATCCAACGTGACAGCTCTCATCCCTGTCTATCCTTTTTCATCCTTCCTTTCTGTTCCACACATTCACCGTTCCTCAGAACTAAACTGTGCCTCAGAGCACACGAGGAGGAGTCCCTTCAGTACGTGTTAATGTCGTCTCAGGATGGAACGAAGGAATGTGGCTTTAGGGCCGTTCTCTCTCTTTTTTCCACCCTGGCATCCCTTATAGTCCTTCTAACATGTAATTCCCTAATGAAAACAGCTAATATGATAATTACAATGAGCACTTATTTTCTTGTGTAATGCTACAGCAAGGGTTTTAAACCTTCGAAGAAAAGTCAGAGCTGGGAATCTGTTATGTACTGTAAACCTAACTTGTAATAACTTGCATATAGTACCTTATTAATGTATTTACATGCTTTATGACTATTTTTTATTTAGTATTTAAACAAAAACATTCGTTTTACATTTATGTTGTGTTTAATCATTCTGGTGTATTGTATTGTAAGTATCTCTTCCCTGCCCTCTGTAGGTCCAGAGCGGGAGCGCAGGCACCAGGCTGACTCTTTGGGGGATTTGTACAGGGCTCTGGAGAGGACTAGTCTATCTCCAGTCAATGAGCACAGGTCCTCTTCTCGATTAGAGTACAAGCGATCATTCGTCCGCCGCTGCAATGATCCATTACTCAATGAAAAGCTGCACCGCCTGCGGATCCTTCAAAACTCATTCAAGGTACAACTAGTTTACTGCCTTTCCTAAACAACCTGAGCACAAACAAAACAAAGCTCATACCTAACATTTATACAGTTTTTAAAGCCATTTTTGGCTGCATTTATTCGATCAAAAATACTGTACAAATTTAAATTACGTTGGAAAAAAATTAGTTTTCTATTTTAATACATTTATTAAAATGTAAATGTATCACAACACCTTAGAAATCATTCTAATTTGCTGATTTGCTGCTCAAATTGTATTTAAATTTGTATGAAATCAACATTTTAGAAATCTAAATATTGTCACTTTTGGTCACACTTGCTAAAAAAAAAACGGTATCTGTTTTAAATAAACCAGTCACTGACTGAACTTATTTTAATGTTTATTAATGCATTATGAAAAAAAGTTATTTAAAAATTAATATTTAAATAATCAAAGATGCAAATATATTTTTGAAAGATGCCATGAAGCTTCTACTTGGCAGCGTTAAATTGTATTTCTTTTTATGTTTACCAGAAGCATTTTTGGACACGACTTTCTGTAGCCTGTCTGTCTTTCAGCTTTGAAAAAAAACGTCTTTGTTTTACGTCTTATGATCATAGACGTGGGTTGCATAATTTAATACACATCATTAATCATGGCGTCTTATTTTGACAGGACATTCCTCTTCAAGAGGCAGAGACTAAGATCATCCATCGGGATGTGTAGCCAGAGATACAGCAGGGCACAGCACCAGTCATTTCAGCCATATCTGCTAAAAAAAGCTCCGCTCTGTTTCCCTGGAGGGTTCATCTTTTATCAAACATCTAAATCTTTCCTACGGAATACTTCTCACTCTTTTGCAGCATTCATGAATTTCCTTGCTTTGCTTTACGTTATTGCACATGCTAATATTGGCATTATTTTGTATGTAAAGTTGAATTTATTTGTGTTGGTAATAATGACTCCGGCCTCCATCTGAGACCAAATAACTGCACTTCCAATGAACTCTACCCTACAGTAGTCTCTCATGACTGAAAGAGGAAAAAACACAGGGATAAAAGAATAAAACTACTGATATAGAAATTATTTTGTTCTGAATCTGATTTGCATGGCCATTGTCTAGTCAATAGATTATCTGTCTGTGATGTGTCTTAACTGAGAGTGTTAATTCCAGCTTCACTGAAACGTCTAGGTTACTATCGTAACCCACGTTCCCTGAAGGAGGGAACGGAGACGTTACATATGGGGAACTCGCCAGAGAG
>JAUCMU010000046.1:7051461-7086357 GCA_032275025.1 Enteromius treurensis | reverse complement strand
AAATTGTACACCCCTCCATGATTTTGAAGTAAGGGAACTTGCAAAATCACAGGGTGATCAAATACTGATTGACCTCACTATGTATATGTATAATTGTGATGTTGATATTTAATTATTTTTATTTATTTATTTAGTTAATCAGAGATGATTTTGGGGCCCTTGGGATGTTTTGACATGCCCAGACATTTTTGCATATTCCAGCTGCTTATAACATACTATTGGCTAACATGCACCCAAGACCATTAATTATTTTTTTCATTTTATTATTATTATTTTATTTATGTATTTATTAATTTTAGTTAATTTAACTAATGTTAACAAAGGGAGCCTTATTACAATGTGTTACCAGTACTGTATATCCAAATCTAATAAATATTAGCGCAAATTCAAACAAGCAATACTTCATTATTTAAATAGATCTAGTATGAAGAGTGTCAATTTTTTTAGAAACCGAGATAGACTCAAGAATATATAAGACTATTTGCTTACTCATGTTGCCTTTATCTAATCTGCAGTATCAGGATATAACGGCTTCTTCTTGTTTCTATGAAAACATGCATTAAACTCTTTGAGTAAACATCTCAGACAGGAACGCAGAGCCTTCCATGCAAAACCTAGCAACGGCGCTCTGTTCAAACTATTCAGCGAGCTAACAAAAAGGGACAAGGGCCCTCCGCATCTCTCCCACAGCAGAGAGTCGGCTTCGGCTTCATTTTCTCTTATTCAGCCCGAGGCCTCTGCATCCAGATCAATATTGTCCATTGCACCGTGGTCCGGCTGAGGCTTCCCCCTCCTCCCCGCAGCACACTTCATCCCATGTCTGTCACCAGCTAATCTCCCGGTTTTGTTTTTCTTGGGTCCGTCGAATAGCCGTGCCATGATCTGCCAGCGTATCTCAGCCCTACACTACTGAATCTATCAACCTTTAAAAGTTAACAAGTTGTCTAGGGAAATGCCATTTGTTACCGGCCCAATAGGAAATGTCAGTGTCTAATAAAACGGTGACGGTTGATACACATGTCAATAGTGGCAGAGGCTGTCCGATGCGCTCTCTCTTGGGTGCCGAGGGGGAAGCCAGCTTAAAACGGCAGCCACCTGAAACGGCCATTCTCCGCCGTCCTGCAGGAAATGAACATTGTCAGGAAATAAATCATCCTATTACGGAAACGCACCATTCCTCGTAGCAAACTAAGGCCACGTTGACGAGGCCCCTTACTGCAAATGACGCAGACAATCAGACGCGTCTTTCCTCCCGGCACTCTCTCGTGCGTGTGTGTGCCGATTGCTCTCGCAAGTATTCATCAACGAGCTTTTCAATTTCCTGAGAAGCTCGATGGCCAATCGGCCGTCTGCTGAGGCTGATGGTAATGAGTGCGCTGCTTCTGTCTGTGTCGCGCATTCTCTCCTCTCTGTGCAACAACAATTACTACTTCAATCACATTCATTTGGGCCCCATAATTGACTAGTATAATTTACAGCACTGTGTTTTCCTGTTATGAAAACCTGATTGGTTTTAGTGCAATAAGAGTTGCAGGGCTCATTTAGAGATCCACAGAGACCACATGTGTAGCGTTAGTGCAGAATGAGGTAAAACAGTTAGACGAATGTGTTGCGAATATCCTATTTGAATCAATTACTGGGAATCTAAATAGAGATCAGTTTCCTGCTTCACCCTTGATTTCTCAAATTCTTTTGGGAGGAAATATGGGGTTAAACAGCCTGTGAGCTTTCACTTTTTATTTCATTATTGGGAATTAACTACAATGGGACATTTCTGTCATTGTGCTTCAATGCAGAATTACTTTATCTATTCTTTGGAAGTGTTTTTTTTGTTTGTTTTTTTTTGTTTTTTTTCACACAATAAAAGTACACAACATTATTAAGCATAGAACTTGCACTGAAAAAAAATATCTCCAATAACCTTTTTTTTTTCTCAGTCAAATCATTTTTAACAGTCTATAAAAGAAGAAAAATAAAAGCAGTTTTTACCAATGTCTTGTTTTTTGCATCCGTACCTGCCAGATCAATCATTGCGGGGTTAAAAAAAGTTATTTCCTGCTCCTTCCCACTGAACAAACGAATGACGTCCCCTGACAAGACAGAATGAAAGTGTTTGGACGTCCAGTATTGATATACATATGTCTCTAGATGGTTCAAATTTAGTTAAAATGTGCTCATTGTGGACTTACGTTCAACGTTGCATAACATCAACTGCAGACTAATTTTAGACTTGTTTATTCTGCTTCTGGGCCAAATAAATAATCAAAAAAAGACGTCATAAAAACTTTCATTCTGGCTTGTCATTTCAAGGGGACGTTTGTTCAGTGGGTTAATATGTTTTACCAAGTTACAGCAGCTTTCAAGGCAAATAAGACAATTTACTTGCTTTGAGTAATGCTTACTTAAAATATTCAAGTAGCCACAAAGGAACCAATGACATTAATAAAGCAGTGAAAGGCAGTAGTGCACTAATTTGTTGCTTAATGCACAACACAACAACAGAAGAAGAAGAAAAATTTCCCCACGTCTGTTGTATTTCACTAACTGAATTCAATCATTTTCAATGTTGAATTTTCAATACAACTGAACATCACATATGCCACATAAGGTTTTCCTAAAATGTTTTATTTTTTCCTTTTTTTTTTTTTTTTACTTACAGTGAATGCGTTCCCTTTGGTTGGATACTTAGAACTTTGCCTATATTGTTATAATTTTCTTCCTATTAATGCAGTGACGCAACATGTAATCAGAGTCATTTGGTTTAAAAAGAAAGAAAAGTAATAAATAGGTTGTTATTAATAGGTGACCTATCTTTTAACTAATCTATTATATAGTTATTTTATTATTTTCTAGTAGTGTATTCTTTTTGTGTGTTTATTTACGAACTTTTACAATTTAAATGTTTTTCATAAACTGCTTGAAAAGCTTTTAATTTGGATGATATAACACTTTATATCAATTAATATATAATTGTGGTAATATGCTGAAGTCACATATTGACTTCATCATTCAGCACGCGAATCACAACTGTAATGAATCACTAGAAGCGTTTGGATCCATTTGCGGTCCTTTAATAATCGTGGTCAGGCAAGCAGAGGTCGGTACACAGGCAGACAATGATATCAGAGAGCAGGCAAATACAGAGTCGATGAAAACAGGCAGAAGGGTCAGGGCAGGCAGCGAGAATCAAAGGTAAATAAACAATCCAGGTAATACACGAATAAACAATCAGAAAACACGCTCGGAATTGATGCCAGGGCAAGTCAATACTTCGCGCCGATCTCGGGAAAGATCGGCGTCTAAATAGCGGAGATAACAATGAACACCTGGGCCGGAATTAGCCGAGGTACGTGGGCATAAAGAGTCCGGGTAGGAACGTTAGAATTCTGGGGAAGGTTCCCGCTGCCGCTGGCCGGAGAGAGCCACTGAGGCGCGGCTGGTGACATTACCAATCAAAAATTAAGTTTTTATATATTTAAGCAAGCATACAAAATATCTTAATTGAACATGATCTTTACTTGACATGATTAGTGGCATAAAAAAACACCAATAATTTTGACCTATAAAATGTATTGTTGGCTATTGCTAGAAATATACCTGTTCTACTTATGACTGGTTTTGTGCTCCAGAGTCACAAACAGTACAGTATATACAGGTTTTCCAAGGTTTTGAGAACTAAAACAAACAAAACAAAAAATTAAGTAAATAAATCATACAGTCATCTTTAAAGATTTCTAAGGGTCCTAATGAGCCCTGAAGCCCTGGTTGAGAACCACTGGTAAGAAAGCCATTTGTAGGTTAATTTCCTTATATAATATAAATGATTTTTCTGATTTTGTGTTGCTAATAGGAATTTAAACCAGGCCAACACAACAATGGCTCAACCAATGCTGTGCATTTGGGGCAGTAGTGTTTAATCATTATTCAATCATCCAAAATATGTAGCTCACAATAGCAGATAGCTCTTTTCAGTCTGGAACAGTCATGACAGCTCTGCACAGTTCAGTTCACCTCTGTTCCCCCAGCTCTCGCTGCACAGGTTACCTCAGTTCATTATTTGTGCTCTGCTTGTGCTGCAAGATAGAAAGTGACCCTGGGACCATACAGTGAGCGTGTGTGAATGGCTGGCTGGGAAGAGCTGTTGACCCTGGGCTCAAAACCATCCATCTCCTCTGCTGGGACTGAAGAGGGAACGCAGAGGCAAAGAACTCCTTCTTTATAACGAAAAAAGTGTAGTTAATCACTCGTCCTCATAATAAGATGAGTAGACGAGAAGAGAACAGAAAAGCACTGATTTTGATAACACTTAAATCAAAGAAATAGCATGAATCAGGACGAGTGTTTATCATTGCTGGCAAACCTACCAAACACCTCAACGAGTTCAAAAGTGAAGTTTTAACCCTTTAAAGGAATCACCCAAAAATGAAAATTCTGTCAGCATTTACTCACCCCTGAGTAGTTCCAAATCTGTATGAATTTCTTTGTTCTGACAAACACAAAGAACACGATTTAAAAAAAAAAGTTTTTGTGTTACCATCGACTTCCATAGTGCGAAAAAAATACTATATTAAATATATCTTTATATAAAATATATCTTCTTCCTTGTTCGGCAAAACAAATAATTCATACAGATTTGAAACTAGTTGAGAGTGAGTAAATGATGGCCTCACAAGCATATGATAAAGTTACAATGCATGTTATATGAAGTGCTTTACTGTATATGTAAACTACAGTAAAGTTTTTTCTTTCTTTCTTACTCTTTTCTTATATTTCCTGAATTGTGATGCTATTCTTCAATGCACTGAATGGGGATCTGATTTTCAGCATCCTCTGGGAGGCATATGATATCAGAGTTTGTTTTTATGTGTTTGTGTATCAGGAGAAAGATGAAGTGTTGCCTCTGGATCTACACTGCCACAGGCTGCTTTCTCTGGTGCGTTCAGTGGTCACTTGTGCGTAAAATTAACTTCACCACCTGGGTCACCGCCAAAGGTGATGCTTACCTACAAAACACACACACATAATCTAACATGACCTGACACAATGATTCAAACAGTGGGCAGTGGTGCCAATTATTATGGATATATATATATATATATATTTATTTATTTATTTATTATGAACATTCTCAATTAAAATCACATACTTTTGAACCATAAAAACATCAAACATGAAAAAAAAAAAAAACATCCTTACGCATTGTGTATGCGAAAAGCCAGACTAATTGTGATTTTCTAGGACATCTACATGGGTCTATGAGTTTAATGGTACAATAACTGCCTTCATTTCAAAAAGGCAGCTATTAAAGAAGCTTTTTTCAAGAAAGTTCCAAGAAAAAAACATGGTTCATTCCAAGAGATGCATATGCTGAATCCAGCAGTGCTGACTTCTGAGAAACCCTTATTTCATTTTTGAGCACACTGCTTTGTGGGACGTGTTTATGTGAGAAATCAGGCTGTAATTGTGTTTCTAACCCTGATTTCTGTCTCCTGGAGTGTTATTTCCTTTTCTGTGGGATCAGCCAGTTAGGTTGAGCACATAAAGATGGGCACATCACTTCATTAGTGGCTTGTCAGTGTCACTTGTGGCCTTTTCAACCGGGTCCAATTATGGTCCACCCACCGGCTCGAGAGAGGAAGGAGCAGACGTGCTTGAGTCATGCACGGCCGCGTTAGCACAGGGAATCAAATCACACACGGCAAACGGCAGCTCAAATTTAATTATACAAGAGATAATCTGCTAGATATCTGCCTGCCGTGCAGACACACTTGGATACGTATGTCCACCTACAGGTGCAGGCAGGATGCAAAAATGAAAACCAAAGGAAACAAGTTTAAGATACATACACATATACTTTCTTAATCTGTAGTATTTACTCTGTATATTTATTAAGTAGGGTATATTTAAAATATGAACACTTGCATGTATATATTTAAGAAATATAGATTATTTCATTATTTAATTACAGGAATAAATAAATGTATATTTAAAAATGTATAATTAATTTATATATAAAACTTTTAAATGATAGTGAATATAAATTGTAAATAATTTATTTATTACATAATACTTTTTTTTTTTTTTACAATGTATGATTTTTTTTTTTTTTACCTGAAGAAATATAAATAAATTAAAATGTAATTTAGTCTTGCTGCATTATACACATGCCTGAATTTTGAGAATGTGGGAGTTGTTTATTTGTTGTTCTCAATAGAAGTGGAATCCTGTGGAACACACACTCTTAAAAACATACTAAAAGACATTGGCTAGATAATAAAAAAGGGGAAGTGAGACATCTTTCACATGATCTAGCTAACTCTGCAATCTCACCCGGCAACACAAACCAAAGCAAAAAATATTTCCAAAACAGCTGTGGGCTCGTCTCTGACGACCACCGATCAGTTTCCTATACATCAAGCTCCTCGCAAAGATGAAAAAGAAAATGAGAGTTAGAAAGAGAAAAGAGAAAAAAAGGGAAAGCTTGTTGACTTAGCTCTTCAATTACATGCTACCTTCCCTAGTGGTGCTTTAATTGTACGTTCAATCCTGTGGCGTTCCACTGCATGTCTCATTGGGTCTGTCTGAGCGATAAGACAGAGTCCTGCTTATCAATTCGGCCATCATCACACACAAACACACACATCAGCCTCATCCAATCAACCTCACTGATTTCACTGCCAAGAGCTTAAGCTCTCCACAAACAAAGATACGGTGGGGTTTACTGGATAATATCCTCTCTGTGCTTACTCTCTAACTCTCTGCTTACCTTATCTTAACCCTCACCCTCAGGGTTGTGAGTAGTACTCAATAAAACTGGTAAACACTGTACAGAAGGCTATAGTAGGTTTGTATTTGTATTAGGCTAATATACTGTAGAAGGAAAAAAATATCCACTTGTAGAAAAATTTTAAAGCTCAAAATTCAGCCTTAGAGTTAGAAGCCAATTAACTTTTATTTTAGAATATACACCAGCTGGAACAGCATGAAAAATTTATATTTTTAAAAGTCATTAAACCCAATTAAGCTAAATTTATGATACCATTTTTCAATAGATTTCGGACATAATATCTTATTCAAGCAGATAGAAACTGCTCTAAAACAGGACTTTTGATTCCATTCATCAAAAGAACTAATTCATTTATACAACAAAAACAAATAAATTGTACTATATTTTAGCATTTAAAAGAGCAGAATCAATTTGTTTAGGCTGGACACACTCGAATAAGAACTCCACTAAATATGAAAATAAAAACGTGTGTGCATTGCAACGATATACTATGGCTGCGTCCGAAATCGCATACTTCTTAAGTAGGTACTACATTTAAAACCGAACGTACAGTACTACTCGGACGTACTACATCCGCCGTATTGATGTTGTCACGTGTCACGCGTCGTCACAACAGCGCGACAATGTAAACTTTCAATAAGTCATCCGTTTATTTAGATTGTGTTAAACAAGTGTCAATTAATCACAACAAACAATGTTTTTTTCCTGAGGTACGTACACTTAAAATGAGCACCGTCTCAACTTTCTGCCATTTTTCGAATGACGCCTCCTCTCCCAGAGCCTCATGGGATAGGAAAGTGTTCATGGTATGACTACTATAGAATTTGGGCGGAAGCAGTAGGTCATCCGGGTATTTCTCGCCTACTGAATTTCGAATGCTATGAATACTATGATACTACTCGCCTCGCATACTGTTTTCCACATAGTATATAGTAGGGAAGTAAGCGATTTCGGACGCAGCAACGGTCATGCAGATTAAAATGTTAATATGTGCTTTATGAATATTAATAAATAAAATACAAATAATTTTAAGAAAAGAATCTTTTAATAACCATAAGATGACCAACACCAAATCTTTGAACTGTATGGGAATAATGCAGTGAAATGATTAAACATTTTTATGTTATACATTCAGGATGATTTAGTCTTCATGATGTGCATGCTGGGATGCTTAAACAGTTTTAAAGGACTTACAACATATTTTGGCATACATACTTAAACATGCATATTTAAATTTTTGAAACTAATTTTGCTTTAGACCAAAAGTTCTTGTAATCTTGAGAAATATACATTTATTTTCCAAACTTAAAATCTGAAATATCATGTTTGCTGAAATGAGTTTAATAGTTTTTCACTGACCTCTCTGCTCTTCATGACATACATGAATAATTATTGTGATTGTCCCTGTTGCTCTCAGCTGGAAGAGAAGGTCCAACAGTGGCAGTCATCTCCTGCCAGCACACTCAACCCCTGGTTCTCTATGGCCCCCTGCTGGGCAGAGTTGGTAGTGTCTGCTCTACAGTTTCTCGCTGGAGAAAGCAAAGGTATATATTAGGCATACATTATAGTTTGAATAACGCATGTTGATATTTAGGCTTATGCTTGATGTCTCTCTTTCCTGTCAGCTGGTGTAATGGCTCTGCCTACTGGCTTCGTACCTTTTGTGGAGTTCAAGGAACTTTCCCAGCAATGGAAATGGATAGGTATGATGCTCTCCCCTATTTTTCTCAGTTCATATTTTGCTGTGGGAACATAGGCTGTTTAAATGTATGAGGTTTCATAATACACTACAATTCAAAAGTTTGAGGTTGGAAAGTTAATTGATTTGATTAATAAAAGTGCAATAAAAACAGTAATATTGTGAATGATTATGAGATTTTTAAGAAAATTCAGAACTAAAATCATGCTGATATATTGTTTTGGTGCTCAAGAAGCCTTTTTCATTATCTCTGAAGCTGAAAACAATCATGCTGCTTAATATTGTTGAGGAAACAGTGCTTTTTCTTCAGAATATTTCAGAAAAATATAAATTGAATGCTTTTACGAAAGTAATATTCTAAAAACAATTTTATGAGAACTGCAGCGTGCACAAATATTTTATAAGACTTTTTAAAATTACTTTTAATTCATTAAATTAACCTGACTTGACTAATAAATTCTGTAAGAATAACAGTAGTGAAAAAGTCTTACTCAACAGCTGTATACACTCTAGTTGTTTTAAAAAATATATATATATTATTATATATACTTTTGTAAATCATTCAATTTATAAATATCTTTATATATCTTTCAGATCAAGCAGTTTTTAGATATGTGTTAAAAAAAATTGCATGCCTTTCATGCACTGGTTCATTCATATATATCAAAACCAACAGTGCATTTCTTTACGCTTATATGCACAGGTCCAAGTCAAGAAACAGACAAAGATCTAAGTGCCCTGTGCCAGTTATGGCTGGAGTCAAAGGATCATGTGATTGTCAAGGTAGTAAATGTCTTATATCAGTTTTTCTCAACCCTGGTCCTCGGTGCCCCCCAAAACTGCACATTTTATATGTCTCTCTTATCTGACGCACCCATTTCAGGTCTTGGAGTTTATTCTAATGAGCTCATGAGTTAACTCAGGTTTGTTTGATTAGGAAGACACACAAAATATGCAGTGTTGGGGGCGCCCAATACCAGGGTTGAGAAACACTTCTATGCTTTTTCATAATGATTTAATGGCACACTTGCTGATTTCTGATCCTGTGTTTGTTTTACAGCAAGAGGGAGAGGAAACCGCAGAGCTCACTCCTCCAACACCCAGAGTGTGAGTTTGACAGAAGATTACAGTGTGTTTATCTAACCGTATAACTGTCATACCCGAACAACAACTCCTTTTGTCTTTTTAGTTGCGACTGTTGCACACACACATGGCTCTTCATGCTGTTTCCTCCCGCTCTTTATTAGGTGGACTGACTATGTGGTGAGGCCCAGTACAGGAGAGGAAAGGCATGTTTTTCAAGAGCAGGTTAGTGCTACCCTAAAGAGGCATGCTGTCGGACACATTTTTTTACATTGTTGGACTGTTTGCGGAATGTAGTCTGTTATTATTCTTTCAATCACTGAAGGGTTTGTGTTTTTTTTTTAGGAGCAGCAGCGTTATGATCAACCTCATAAAGCCTTCACTTACCGAATGCATGGCTTTGAGTCTGTGGTGGGACCAGTCAAAGGAGTTTTTGACAAGGAGACATCGCTCAATAAAGCACGAGAGCATTCTTTACTGCGCTCTGACCGACCGGCTTATGTCACCATACTCTCTCTTGGTAACCACTGGATCCTGTTTTTTTTGCAGTTCTGTTATAATTGTATTGTACTAACATGATTTATTAAACCATATCAGTACTATATGTTATTTATTAAGATCCTTTTTTCTCCCCAAATTCTGATGTTCCTCAAAATAATAACAGTTATCAGGCACAGTTAACCTTAAAAAGAATGACTCACTCCCATGTTGTTCCAAACCCACTTTTTTTTTCGATTTAATGACAAGAATGCTCAGTAGAAAGAAGTTCAAATGGCTTTGGAGTGACATGAACCATGTAAATACTATAGGGATTCTCAGAAGGGAAAATCATATTTGAAAAATCTTGAAATGAGCTTCAATAAAGAAAAGCATCTGTTTTTTTTTAATTTTTTTGCAAAAACAGTGCGAGATGCTGCTGCCAGGCTTCCTAACGGAGAAGGCACTAGAGCTGAGATTTGTGAGTTACTCAAAGACTCCCAGTTCTTAGCCCCTGATGTCACGAGCGCTCAGGTCAGACTTGTTTCATGTTGCCGTATTGACTCTTATAACACGTTAGTCATTCTGACACTTACACATTTTGTCAATTTTTAGGTAAACACAGTGGTGAGCGGTGCCCTCGACCGCCTGCACTATGAGAAAGACCCTTGCGTGAAATACGACATCGGCCGCAAACTGTGGATCTACCTCCACAGGGACCGGAGCCAGGAGGAGTTTGGTGAGCAACCCTGGCTGGCTTTAACCACTGCATTTTACGAAAAAGTCAAAAGGTCTCATTGCCACAGGCAGAATTTGGATCAGTCCGTGTGCTTGTTGTCACACTTCACTAATACACTTCACCATATGTATACTGCCTGACAAGCAAAACAGGTTTAGTATTCAGAGAATAGTTGGCTGTGTCAGGTTTCTACATGCTGCTCTTGGTAAATATGAAACTGCAAAGTCAGAGAGGATGATACCAAACCAGTGTAGTTTTTTGTAGTATTTATGTACTATTTTAGCTTTTATTTTTATATTTTCAGTTTTTATTAAATAAATTTCAGCCTACGTTTTGGTCATTTTTATTATATGTTGCATTTGCTTATTTTTTATTGCAGTTGTAGTCATTGTAGCTTCTCAACCAAACTAAACAAATGTTGCCTTGGAAGCTAACTGAAAGTTTAAAAATGTAATGGTGCTTAATTAATTTCAGTTACCAAGTTTTAGTTTTAGGTAACAGTAACAATACTCCATTAAACAAGCTGGAGACACTGCTCACCGGATGCTTCCAAAGTTTCTCCTGATTATTGAATAACTATGCAAATAAAAGTTAAAAGGAAGAGGGTGCCTAAAGATTGTCTAGTTACATGCTGTTGAATAGATCCAGATACTATATGAACATAGAGTACGAATATATGAATAACATAAATATATCTTGAATCAGAGCGAATACACCAGGCCCAGGCTGCAGCTGCCAAAGCCAAGAAAGCTCTGCAGCAGAAGCCCAAACCAGCACCCAAGCCTGTAAGTTCTTCCAAACTCATCCACGACTTTGTCTTCTCACACTAATTTGAAATGTAAAGCGTGACTGTTGGTCCATGCTGATTTGCATCAGCTGTTGCATACGTCTATGCTTGTGTGTGTAATGTAGAAGGCAGGTGGTAAGGAGCCAGGAAGTAAGAACGGTGCTGCAGAGGCTGGTCAGAACTCAGGGAGTGAAGGAGTAGCCATCACAACTGGCAGTTTGTCTCAGCCTCCCTTCACCCCCACACCGAGCACCCCGGGAACCCCTAAATCACCCCTTCCTCCCACAGCAGCTACTCCAACCAAAGTAGGCGCCCCAGAACCCGTCAAAACCAATCCCAGGTCAGTGGCTGACAAACAACCCAAAAAAGAAATTCCCTTAGAAGCGAATCTGGCAAATTCAATCCCTTTGTATTTAGCTTAACCAAAAACGCAAAGTCTTGCCCTTATTTTTTTCACCTTCACAGCTTCTCTTTTTGTAAACCCCATATGCCTGAGTGATGTCTTTGGAATACTGAGAAAATCTAAAATAAGAAAAATTCCAAAGAATGTTTATGCTACTAGTCTTTCCTTTTCTGTTGAAGTCGTGCATGTTTTAAGGAAAAAACAACATGAGGGTGAGGTAGAGACACAGTTTAATTTTTTGTTTGAACTATTTCTTTAATGAGACAAACTCGGACTGAATTTTGATAAAGTGACAATGCAACACAAGACTGAAATTCAGCTATACTGTTACTCCCATGCTTAATTTTTCTTTATTCGACTTTATCATTATTTCATTTCTCTTTTTTTTACCCACAGTGTCCTGTTGGTGTCTCCACCTTCCATGCCTCAGTTGGGAACGTTGCTATCTGCCAGTCAGGCTGGCCCACAGGTTTCCCAGCAGGCCCCTCCGCAGCCTGCAACTCGGGTAGTGGCACACTCTGCTGCCACTGGTTCTCTACCTCAGGTGCGAGTGGTCACTGCTCAGCCCGGGCTTCAGACGTCCTCTGCAGGCCAGACGGCCACATTAATGCATCAGACCCCTCACCACATCCGGGTGCCAGTCACTGTGGCCCATGGAAAGAACATCACACAGGTACACTGCAGCATCTCAGATTACAATAACGTTCATTGTAGTATAAACAAACGACGTGTCCAATTGTCTTTGAGCAGGCGGTGGTGACTCTACCACTAAGAGGCCAGTCTGCAGGTAGTCCCATTCAGGTGCAGGCTTCACGGGGGCAGGCCAGTCTTACTGTTCCAGGTCTTGCCTCTGCGGTCACAGTAACCAAAACTCAGACGAGCTCCCCTGCCAGCCCGGCACACAACCCAACATCAGCTGCGGTATTGCAAGGTGTCAGCAGCCAGAATATTATCAAACAGGTACAAACCGCTTTAGAATCTGTTTACACCAGGTAGAAACTGTGGATGCATGATATACGGGAACCATACTGGTTATTGGACAATATTAGATATCAGATGTCGGATAGCTACATGCCAGTTTTTGCATTTAGATTACCTTTGCTGTCAGCTTATGTTTTCTTATCACTGTACATTATAGTGCTGATGCCTAAATTCACTTGTAGCATTTAAAATGATTGTTTTTGTAACAAAATATTTAAATATCAGCCATTTGCATATAACATTTGAAAAATAAAACTATTTAGTTTCCAGGATTGATGGCTTACATGTTAGGTTAAACAACAACAACATCGTAGATTTCCATATCCATTAGGTGCAGGAAAAAATAAAAGCAATAAATGAAGAAATTGGGATTATGTCAGATAAAGATCTGATTTTTTGAAACATTGCACGGTTTTGTTGATACATTTTCTGGAGCTATAATATCAGTTTACACACATGTCTACTAGTAACAATTTTGTACCCATATTAATATTAAATGGTTATCTTATTTATTGCCTATTTTGGTCATTGAATTAATTCTCCCTGAATATAGATATATGAAAATAATTATTGACTTATCTTTATTGGTCAGAATGTATTTGTGCATCTTTTATTAAAACACAGTATGATAAACAGAGGATTTTATCCATTCTATTTCCATGCAAAATCTCTCTCTCCCATTTTGTTTCAACCAGGTTGCAATCACTGGTCAGTTAGGTGTAAAGACCCAGAGTGGGGCAGGGATTCCTCTCACTGCCACTAACCTCCGAATTCAGGGGAAGGATGTGCTCCGCTTGCCCCCCTCCTCAATTACGACCGACGCCAAAGGTCAGACGGTACTTCGCATCACCCCGGACATGATGGCCACCCTCACTAAATCTCCAGTGGCCACTGTTAAACTCACTCCAGACATGCTGAGCAGTGCTGCAAGCTCAGGGAGCAAGAGCATCTCTGCTACACTACACGTGTCTCCATCACAGCCCTCACCTCCTGCCACAAGCACCGCTGTATCCGTGACAGCTGAAAACCTGGCTGCCAAAGCACCGGCTACCCTAGTGAAGGTTCACCCTGAGCTGAAAGCCGCCTGTGACACCGCCATTCGCCTCATGCCTGCCTTGGGCGTCACGATGGCTGACCCCAAGGCCCGCACGTTCTCCACAGTCACCTCGTCTGAATCTAAAACAGGCACCACTATTCGAATAGTGCCAAACTTGGGTGTGATCCCTCAGAAAACAGGTCAGACTATTTCAATCAGCACAACCACCACAAGTTCAAAGCCTGTCACGGTATCATCAGGGGCGGCCACTGTGACCATAGCTACCAGTGGAGTGGGAGGGGCTAAAGGTGTGACGCTGGGCCCGACAGGAACAGGCTCTACTCTTACACTGGGCACTGCTACGGCCACGGTCAGACAGGTGCCGGTCAGTGCTACTGTAGTAGCCACACAAGCTGTAAGTTTGTCTTTTAGTATACAATAAATTTACAATTTCAAAATTAGGTCGTTTGAAAAACCCTTTTTTATTAGATTTTTTTTTGTACTTTGCTGTTCAAATGGTTGGGGTTGGTTAGATTGTTAAAAGACTGTATTTTTTCTATTAATTTTGTTAATTAAGTAAAAACGGTAATATAATGAATTATTGGATTTTTGAGGACCTTTTTATTTTATTTTATTTTTTATTTATTTAATGTTTTTTACATATTTGATGTATTTTTAAAAATGTAATTTTTGTCAATTTTATTTGTTTTGTTTTATTTGTTTGTTTTTATAGAATGCAGTATGGTTGAAAAGTCAGAAACCACTAGTAAAAATGTCCTATTTCATTCAAAATAAATAAATATATATATATACTAAATATAACTAAATATATAACATTTTCTTGAGTCAACTGCCCTCCAATCTTGCTAACCAAAATTTCATTTAGTTTGGCATTGTTTTGTTTCAATAAAAAAAAAATAAAAAAAACCAATAACATTCTGACATATTATATCAATATTGAAAACAGCTTTTTTTTCTTTCTTTTTTTCCTCAAGGTTTCAAGGTCAAAAGTCACAAATACAGGCTGCTTATTACTGTAGCACGCCATTCACAAAGGAAAATGCTAAAGCAATATTTGCTACTGTTTTTGTTCTTTCGTTGCTGCCTATTGAGTGTTGAAAATCTGGGGTTTAATTTCAGTTCGGATGCTGCCTATCAATACAGACTTTGGAGCAGAGCCACTGTCTGTTGTGCATACCTGCCCGTTACAATGATGACTGAAATTCTAATCTTCGCTCTTTTCAGGGAAAACTTCCCACAAGGATCACGGTGCCTCTATCTGTCCTTAACCAACCCTTGAAAAATAAGAGTGTTGTCACTACTCCCATACTTAAAGGGAACATAAGCACCAAGTAAGCATTCTGTTTCATTATCTAACAGTAAATAAACAGCAATTATAAATTGCAGGTTTTTGTATTTATGTCCTCCATCAGCTGAAATGTCAAATATGTCTTCTGTTTTTAGTATCAGCAATCTGGGGAGGAACATTATCCTGACTACCATGCCAGCAGGCACCAAGTTGATTGCTGGGAACAAGCCTGTCAGCTTTGTGACCGCTCAACAGCTGCAGCAGCTACAGCAGCAGGGACAGGCCACACAGGTTGACTCATCAAACATGAGCTCACTCCTAACAAACTAAAACTTGTCTTACAAGCCAAACCATACATGTGAGTTAACCGTATGTTTTTCGCTGCCCCAGGTTCGAATCCAGACGGTACCGGCTCAACAGCTACAGCGCACAGCCGCCAGCTCTCCAAAGTCCACCGTGTCCACGGTGGTGGTCTCTACCGCACCCTCGCCAAAGACAAACCCAGACCCTCAATGAGAAGTACAGCAGTTAATACAGCAGGCCATAGCTCTAGCCATTAAACATCTTCCAAAAAATAAGCATAGTCAAACAAAACAAAAACTCTGCTTTCCCATGAAGCTTGCATATGGGCAAATTAGTGTCAGATTCTAAGTGCTGGTCTTGTCCTGACGCAGCATTTCTGTAACTTTGTTCCCAGCTTTTCAGTTATATGTTGTAAAGGAAGTTTGATTTGGATGCTGATATATTGTAAGTAAGTAAGGTGTCAGTCTATGGTCTTAGTTAAAGTGAACGGCCTTCCTGTAGAAGCCGTTGACATGTACACAGAGGCAAGTTTACATCATATGTTCTTCTAAAGAAATGTAATTTAACAAGTACTGTTTATGTTGAGTAGCCAGTTTGTGTTATAAATAAATGACTGTGCTTAACAAATGAGATCAAAACAACTGTTACTTTAACTCAACCGAACCCGAATCTAAGGCTTAACCCTGCATTTAAATTATATATATGTAAAACTAAAAATTTGCCTGTTTTGGCCCACTTCGTTTACATGATGTGGTCAGTAACATAAATCAAACTGACAAACAATTACATGCTTGTTTATTCATTTACATCTCATTTGAAAATGAATGCATTTTGATGCAACTATGACAGGTGTTTTGGAGTGAATATCATTCAGACGTCTTTTATATCCTGCAAGAATATCATGATCGGTTCTTTACCTCTAGTTTGGCATATCTCAAGGTCTTTCCAGGTGCTTCTGACACCTGTGTCGACCACATTATTTACAAGTCCATTTGGATGTGATATTTTCAGCGTGACCGCTTTTGAGAATTCTTTGCAGTGAAATGATGCAAACATAAACTCATATACTGTAGTCCAATAAGACGGCTTGCTAGAAGAGAAAAGGGCAAAAAGCTTTTGCGTTTTATGCATTCAGTCTCGGCAGTCACTACTCTTCGTCTGATTCCTGGAGCAAAGCCTTCTGGGAGGCAGAAAGAGAGGCGGTGCACTTTCTGAGGCCCATCTCCATGTCCCTCGGGTTCCTTCCATCACACCATTTTGTGGACCTGGAAAGATCATGGGCACAATATAAGCAACGTAAAAGGGTGGAAACCTTTTGATTTCGTCCAAAATGGTGTCCACCCACCAAAAAACTCCACAGTAGCAGATGCCCACAAGCAGCAGAGCCACAGCGTAATGCCAGCAGAAGCACATGGTGATGAACATGATGTTATCATGTCTTTCCAGATCCCACTCTTCTCCATTTAGAGGATACAGCACAAACCCGATCTAAAAAAAAATAGCAACATGCCTCCAAATTGTAATGACTTATTTTCTCATTTTAAACCCACATCTTTCTGAACCTGATGTTGTCTTTACCTGATAAAACCATGTGCCTTGTAGGATGGCCAAACTGCACCGCAGAAGTTCCAGCACTGCGTTACCTCGCTTGAACACCTCCATCATTGTGCTGGCGGCTCCACCAAACACCGCAAACAGCAGCAGAGAGTGAATGTGCTGGTCCAGAGGTGAACGATTGTGGACGTGGAAATAGAAAAGGAACCCTGGAGCGGAAGAAGCAATGACATTTCAGGAAGCTCAATGATGCCGTATATTCACTTCATTAATTGTGCGTTTTGCTTGATACCTTCCACAAAGAGAGCCAAGGAAAGGGAGAGACGGTCAAGACCGACTGGAAAGTGGCGAGAAGACATGCTGAGAACATCTGCAATGCCACAGATCCCGAAGAACAAGTACATGGTGCTGTGCTGCCAGTTCATCAGCTTCACCCAGCCGCCCTGATACAGATGTGCATGAGGGCCATCAGGCACAAACTGCTCTGCCATGATTCCTGGAGACAGATTCCGGCTTTTTAATAGAGTAGGGATTATACTCTTACCGTCACAAAGGAAGCAGTAAAGAATTGCGTGTGATCTGCGGCTCACCAACAAATGCAAAAAAAATCTTAAGAGCTCCTTCAGCTAAATCGAAGCGGTTGAAGAGGACAGTTTGATTTTGCTGTCGCTCTCTGTTCCCATGCTGTCCCCTCTCTTTTTTCCTTTGTATCTGTCGGATTGGGTATTTTATCGACCACCACAGGCCAAACAGCAGGAAGAATGTACCAGGCAATGCGTGTCCCTTGAAGTTGGCCATTCTGCCCCTGGGAAAAAAAGCAGTGGTTGCTATTTAAAAAATGTAATGAAATGTAAGCATTATATTGCCAACAATACGAAATACATAAAAATAGCCTCCAGCAACTGAAATGTTAAAATGAAAGCTGGCTTTTGTAGGACTTGGATATGTTAGTCATGCAAACCAAAGTTCAGTATGATAAGCCTTTATTACTAAAAGCTCTCTGATAATGATTATAAAAAGAAACAAATGTGTAGATATGAAAAAATGTATTGGTAGAAGTGTATACTTCAGGTGCTCATATTAGAAAAAATATTAAGACAGTACAACCTTGTGAGGCTGGTTGTGCTTCGACTAGTCTTAAGCAGTCATCAAGTCTTTTTCTTCAAGTCAGTTATAAAAACGAGGAATGTTGCATTTGAATGCAAAAAAAAAAAAAAAAAAGTCTGGTTATCTCTTTGCTAGCTACCAGTTGTGCAAAGTTATTAAACCAGCCCCTGGTTACCTGTTGAGATAGAACAGCTATAAATAACTTACTTACAAAGCTATGTCTAATAAAGATAAGCCATAGTTAAATTCCCCTGGCGCACCAGAAACACAACACCTTTAAATCTTAAGAGTCTGAGGGAGTTCTTGTCGCTGTGACATTGTCTCGACTGTTCAAGTCATCTTTTGTAAGTGAGGTTGGAAATCAAGTTTTTCCCGGTAAGTAAGATAGCGCTTTTATTTACCCTCGCGCGAGTGGAGGAGTTAATTGTTTTGCAAATGAATAAAGTCGATTTTGTCTGAGCCCTTTCACCATAACTACAGTATCGGATAAAATCTAACTACAGTAGCTATTGTAACTGAAATTAAACTTGCGCAAGCCACTTTCATTTAAAAACCCTGTAGTAATAATAATAATAATAATAATAATAATAATAAAAAGAAAAAAAAAGATTTTTGAATATCGCTTTTTTGACTTAATGATTCTTCGAGCTCGAGACTGCAGTATTAATATTCATATAGTAGTTTGTAAAATTAATCAATATTCTCTGGTACGAATTTTCATAATTGAATTGTATAGGATGCCATGAGAACACCATTAAAGAGCTGAGGGTGTTCGTGTTTGTTTACTCTACCTTAACTCTGGCCTGTGTTGTCACGGCAGGGCGCCCAGTGCTCCTGTGCGGGTCTTGTGATGGGAATATCCTAGTTACCTGTCCTCAAAAAGCGCACCTGCTCACCTGCCTTACGTTGTAAAAATAACCCCGCCCTTCTGAGCTTGACTGACAGAACGTGTGACTTAAACAAGATGACCCCGCCCACCTGCTCCTTGATATTTTAAAATGTACTTGTTTTCACATTGTTATAGAGACAGCATGATAAAATATACAGCCTACATCTTATAAAAAGATTGTTAATACACAAAAATGGTGCAAATAATCTGTTTAGGTATTCCAGGTATTAATGAACTTGTACAGGAAAGGGTAATAGATGTTAATAAATTAACCATTCACGGAAGTTAAAAGGCTGCACAAGGACATACAACAAACAAACCTAAAGCAGAATGAACTTTGCTCTCTCTTGTTTTATTGCTGTAGGCTGAGCAACCTCACCAAACACTCTGTAACAAACATTTTAAAACTGTAGCGCCACCGGGTGGAAAAATAATATAGTAAGGAAGGAAAAATTATAATGTAAACACAAAGAGACCTGTACTTGTAGCCTAAAACATATTGGGACATGTAGAGATTATTTACATACATGGACACTTATGAAATCAACAAAACAATTGGCTTAAAGGGAAGGTTCACTCAAAAATGAACATTCTGTCATTAATTACCTTGTTTCATTCCAAACCCGTAAGACCTTCTTTCATCTTTGAAACACAAATTAAGATACTTTTGATGAGATCCAATTCTGACCCTCCATGGAGCATAAAGAGCAATGCAACTGAAATGTTCCAAGACCCAGAAACATAGTTAAAACAGTCCATAAAACATCAGAGAAGATTTGTTGAAAAAAAATCTTTTTCTTTTTCTTTTTTGCACAAAAAAAGTATTCTCGTAGCTTCATAAAATTACAACTGAACCACTGAAACTACTATTTTCATGGATATTACTGCATTTCCGAACCTCTCTGCAGGTTCCGAAAGCTCTCGAATTTCATCAGTATCAGTGTTCAATCATAATTTGTGTTCCTAAGATGAACAATGGCCTTACAGGTTTGAAACAACATCAGGGCGAGTAATTAGCCTAATGACATGATTGTAATTTTTATGTTAGCTATCCCTTTAAGATCTCAGAGATCTTGAAAATAATAAAATAACCCATGTAGCCTATAAATAGCATCTACAAAATTGTACAGAATATCTTTTTCTCTCTGAAGGGGTTTTCTGAGGATGGCACGGGGGTCACCAGGGGGTCCTCTTTTGCATGAGACTCACAGTAAGCCATCAGCTCAGCTGCTGCTTTAGATACCTGTGCAAAGAGATACAACCCATAAATGCGCATTTCTGTGTATTATCTTTTCCTCTTGAACACTTTTAAAAAATGGTAATTGGTAATCAGGTATGTTCTCAAACATAAATAGCTTAGCATAAAAATGTCTCTTACCATCATTCTGTCAATATTAACCTCCAGTTTCAGTTGTTCCACTGTTTTTCGCGCATCAGCAATCTTGGCCATGTTATTAGACATTCTGCTCTCTTGTAGATACCAAATTAACCCTGCAGGAATACAGCAAAACAAACCCCAGGTGAGTCCAGCTAAATGCATCTGGAAGATAACAGCTCACCTCCAGTTCTACAGATGTCTGATGTTTTAGTTCCCTAAGAAGACAATGCTACTGGCTCTTCTGGGCGATTAAAGACATCTCTGTTGCAGAGTTGCAGTAATTGTTTTGCTGGGTCTCAGCTGGTTGTGCTTTGGATGAGGCTCAGGGGGAGAAAGGAGTGCAAATATCCTCTAGAGACCACGAATAACCCGCTCACTTATTAATATTAAATCATATCATAATAACATTTAAGTGGCAATTACGCTAAATTCAAACAGTTTACTTTTAGCTCAAAAATGAAACAATATACTGTCTGGGAGATTCTACTGAAATGAACGGTTTATGCATTTTTGGAAAAGTTTCCAGGGCATTTAACCTTCTTTCTTCATAAATTTAGCACACAGAAACTTTTTACTAGAAACATATTTCCATATGGAAATCAAATCACCACCAAAATTTGAATTATGCAGTTGCAGAGAAATGCAAAATAATGTGGCGTAACTGTTTGTCATATTATATTACATTAAATTACAAAACAAAACTTTATCTTTATCTATACAGCTTATTTATCTTAATGACTTACCACAGCTGGTCCAGATTTATCCGTGGTGCTGGCAGAAGAAACGTCTTGTTATCGTAGTTTGATTGTTGTACGCATTACGACCTGCAGGACTGACTGAAGAGATAGTAACGAGTGGAGGGATGGGAAAGCCTGCCGTCTCTCATAATTAGCTTTTATTCCTCCCCCATATAGGGCTGAAGAGGGAAGTCACAGGCATCATGGGGTGTGACCTTCAGCTGAATATCTCAGTCATGCATAATAGCGTATGAGTGATACCTGCCATCACAATGAACCGCACTGAGCTATTATGTTGAGTAAAAAATTGCAGATTCAACAGACAGATCAAACATTGATAAATTATTGAAACGAAGAAGATCAGATTATTAATACAAGATGGTTTCAATAAAAGATAATCATGCTCTTCTTTGTATTATTTGTATATAATATTTGGCCGAGATACAACTAGATGCAAAAAAAAAAAAAAAAGGAAAAAAAAGAAAATTGCCTTTAAAACTGTTCTTACCAATGCATATTAGTAATCAAAAAATATTTATTTTAATATATTTATGGTAGGAGATTTACAAAATACCTTCATGGAACATGGTTTATTTAATATTAATAATTTTGGGCAAAAAGATAAATCAATAATTTTGACCCGTACAGTGTATTTTTGGCTGTACTCCATATATACCCCAGCGACGTAAGACTGGTTTTGTGGTCCAGGGTCACAAATGTTTGCAGTCTGTACTATTGTTTCTCTTTATTTTGTTTTTGATCTTTTATTATTTGTGAAAAATAAATATTTGCACATTAGCTTAAGATGTCCCTCTTGGTACAAGTCCTACCCAGAGGATGTGACACCAGGAGAGAAGCTGATGCTGTGGTTAAGTGTTTCAGTTCTCATCATTAATACCTGGGGAAGGATTGCCTGTTGAGCTCACTGCATGTGGCTCAAAGCTCTTCTCCAGGGCTTTAATGTCAACTGGCTCATTAGCAGCTGTTCTCAGACATGATTTATTGATCTACATGTTAGTGCAGATGTGAAAAATGTATAGCTAAATTCAGCACTGTGTCGAAAATTCACTACAACAATCAGCTTTAGCCTTTAAATAATTAATCATGGCACTGGTGGGTCACTTAGAGAGTAAGGAAGGGAAAAGAAAAGAAATGAAAAATGAGATTTTTTGGCTCAGTGCCATATTGTAAAGCTGCAGGACTTAGTATATTTGGATAAGCATTTATGGACTCAAATAAGCTGGTTGTAGTACAATGTTTGCACAAATTTCTTGAGTAGGGTGCATTTAAAAATCTAAATATCCCTAAAACATCAATTTACTTGAGAAGAAAAACTAATACATATATATATTTTTTTCTTTTTTCTTTTTTTTCATATTAATATCAATTTTTTTCTTACCCCACTTTTTCCCTTGCTGTTCTTAGACATACACCCCCCCAAGAAAATTTACTTAAGAATTTGAAGTAGGGAAACATCATTTCTAAATGTCCTAATATTAGGTGACACAACAATTCTTTTTAAAGCATATATATTTTGCTTTTAGATGATAAGATGCTTATACCGAAGAAGAAAAAAAGACTAATTGAAAGAAATAAAATTCTTCTCTCACAATAGGATATATTCTAATGTGCACTTTATTATGTATTCTTTTCTTGTTTATAACTTTTAATTTTTTTAAACTTTTAAACCTTTTAGGAAAACTGTTATTGTTTTTCAATGTCAACTTTCCATACAAAAGTAAAGTGATCATATATATATATAGAGAGAGAGAGAGAGAGAGAGAGAGTAAATCAAATTTTTATGAGACAAGAACATTTTCAAATTGACTAACAGACATAAAGTCTTATGTAGCAGTTGCAAATATATGTCTTTCATGAAAAACTATATGCACGGATTATTTCTTTTTGAACTGTTGGAACTGCTGTATAACGGTTTTGATATTTACATACCTTTGAATGTGTTCACATCGCTGCTGGCAGTTTATTTAAGTGAAAGCAGAAAGCAAGAATAACATTTCAAGCATTAATGTTGGTCTTGTTAATTCATTTTACTAAAAAGCAGGTTTTAGAACTTTCAAAACCCAATTGTTTCAACATAAAAGAATCACGCACTAGATCTTGAATGTTTCTGCAACATGTGCTGTTTAATTCACTTGCAGGAATCAAGTAGAATTACACAAAGCAGAAATATAACTAAAAACCCAGATTTAGGGTTCCAGCTGTTCTCTTGTGTCATTGACATTATATCTTAATGTCCTTTCAGCCTTCTTGCTTCAAGTCTAGCACGTACAGTAGTATCCTGAGATGGAATCGTTCCAGTTTCCAAACAGGCCTTTCTGCACTTCTTTAAGGTGGTACACGATGCCAGCAGAGAACTTCTTCTTATATCCTTCCTTCTTGGATTTAGACCACACTGTCAGGGAGCAGCCTCGGCCCACCACAAGAGAAGAAATACGGTTATTCCAAGCCCATGACATGATGGGGGAGTCTTCATCGGGATAAACGTACAGAAATTTGCCCGAACAGCTTTCATCGTAGTAGTAGCTGCTGTCCTCAAACATCTGGGCGCAGAGCTTGCTTCCATAGTCATCCTTCAGCGTGGCTGGGTCGGGACACTCTGCATTGAGTCCCTCGAAGCACAGAGCTGCTAGAAGAAGAGCGATGAACCCCTTCATGTTTTCAGCGTGTTAAGTGAAAAGAGATCTCTTGCCCTGACCTATATACAATGAGTTTCTCCACAAGAATGACGTGTGAGAAACTTCAGACTGTCCAACAGACTCTGTGAAGGTTTTACACAAAGTTCTTAAAAAAAAAAAAATGCAATTCCGCAAAGAAAAAAAAATACAATACATAAATAAAATGCAAAATGTGTATTTACATGCATTTATGTAAATATATCAAATCTATTTTAGCACAAATATTTTTGCTCATTTTAAAAAATATTTCTGATATGGGTTAGTAGTAATTCAATTAGACATAACATACAAATTATTTTAAAGAATGGCTTCTGTTATTGTCTTTTTAATCAGTTTTATTGTACTGAAAATGTAATTTTAACATAAACAATCAAACATCCCAAATGTTCACAAACCACAAGGCCATGTCTGAATGTGCTGACACTAATGGAAAAACATGTGGAAACCGGCCATGTGCAGTGACTTTCTGTCAATAACTGCATCATAATTTAGAACAGTAGTTGGGAAATGTGCATGCAGTGTTGGGGAAAGTTACTTTTAAAAGTAATACATTACAATAATGCGTTACTTCCTAAAAAAAGGAACTAATTACGTTACTTAGTTACTTTTTATGGAAAGTAATGCGTTATATTACTTTTGCGTTACTTTTGCGTTACTTTTTAAATATGGGCAGAGCTTGAGTGTTTGTTTTTAATATAAGACGTTCTATTTATAGCAAATATAAAAGCACACCAAAAAGTGTCACAAATAAACCTCAGGCTGAAGAAAAAGTAAATTCATATAAAGTAAAATACAGGAGAAAGTTCAATACTCTTCAGCAATAAAAAACAAAAACAAAAAAATACTTGTAACGCGTTACCCCCAACACTGGCTACAACTGCTATGGCCTTCTTGAATTGATTGTTTTTCTTGTTTTGTTTTTTTCTTAGGAACCCAGCAGCAGGTAGATAAGGCCCTGGCCTTGATTGGAAAGAAGTTTAAAGATTTGGACCTGACAAACCTGTACGCCCCACCTCCCCCACCGCTAACGCTGCCCTCTCTTCCCATGACTTCCTGGGTAAGATAGGCCCTTCCTCCTGCTCTTACAGTCTATTGGCGCTTTTCCACTGCATAGTACGGTACGGCATGGTTCAGTACAGCTCACTTTTGGGGGGTTTTCCATTGGTAACAGTACCTGGTACCTGGTCCTTATTTTAGTACCACCTCAGCCGAGGTTCCAAGCAAGGCGAACCGTTACCAAAACGTGACGTGTAAACTCTGCTGGTCCCTGATTGGTCGGAGAAAATCGTCATTACTGCTTCACTGAACTTGCGACAGGTGACACAACAGACCCGCTAGATTTAAATCAGCACAACCAGCGAAGGATCGGACGCTGTTTTGTTTGAAGAAACGCACCTTTTTGTTTTAACCAAAAATAGCTGTTTCATGGTCTATTGAGGAAGTACAGACGTTCCAGTTTTAGAATTTCCAGTTGATAGCCGAGGAGCGGATCCAGCGAGAGCTTGATGGGGCGACGCGGAATGAAAAATACTGCATTGTTGTGTGTTTGTTTGTGGCGCGTTTACGATGATGTCACGGCAGTAGAGGCGGCGCAACTATAACGACACGTGAATAATCCCGCCCACTCTAAAGCGGTACTAAACTGCATGGAAACGCAAACTGAGCCGTGCCGAGTCGTACCACTCAGTGGAAAAGCGCCATAAAAAGGCCGCTGCCATCTAAAGGCTGGGACACACCAAGCCAACGGTTGGGCTATGTCAGGTGCTTTTTGAGTGTCGGTATGGTATTCTTAGTGTCGAATTTCCAGCGGAGCTCATTTACAAAAGAGAGCTTAGTGAATAAGCACAAAAGAAAAAGAAAAAAAACATAACTGACGAAAGCAACCAATGATGGAGTAAAAAGGGATACACACGTCTGTTCTAGGAGTTTCTTTCCTTATCCACAAGATGATGATCAAGGATTGACAATGCCAGGTTGGCAGACATGATTGAAACCTACATTCCTTTGCATTGTATATTCACAGTTCTAGCTCTTTGGTTTTCCTGTATGAATGCAGGTTACTGCCACCTGCTGGTGTGGAGTTGTTCTCACGCAAAAGCATGCACACATGCTAGTCGGCTGAAATCTGTGCTCTAGTGCATAAATTGCCACAGCGCAGGTGATGTGAGGCCATGATACATGGATCTTATTTTTGTCAAACATTAACCCAAACATGTAGCACTGTCGTAATTTGAAACTGCAGAGTCCAAGACATTTGACATTTTATCATAGCGTTTCATTGGATCTCTGTTACAGCTTTTGTTGCCAAATGGAGTGACTGTGGAGGTGATCGTAGTGAACATTGTATCAGCCGGTCACCTGTTTGTCCAACAGCACACTCACCCTACGTATCATGCCCTGCGCAGTCTGGACCAGCAGATGTTCCTCTGCTATTCACAACCCGGGACACCCCCCTTGCCATCGCCTGTTGAAGGTAAGCTGGTCCCTTTTTTATCTTTTCCCATTCCTTCTTTTGCACAAAATATGTATAGATTTTTTTTCTCATCTCAACCTTTTTTTTTTTTCTTTTCTTTTAGTTGGAGTGATTTGTGCAGCCCCAGCTGTAGATGGAGCCTGGTGGCGAGCGCAGGTCATCTCCTTCTACAAAGATTCAACCGAAGTGGAAATCCGATATGTTGATTATGGAGGCTATGACAGAGTCAAGATTGACACCCTTCGACAGATCAGGTTATTCCTGACTTTTTTTTTATTCATTTAGTAAAAGTTTCCATACTGTTATGTAAAGTTCTTTTTTTATATGTAATATAAGACTCACTGATCTTTGATTTTTCAGGTCGGACTTCGTGACATTACCGTTCCAAGGAACAGAAGTGTTATTGGACAACATTGCCCCACTTCCAGGTTTGCCTTTTATTTTCAAATTTAAGTAGATTTTTCAATCACCTCACTCCAGCTGGATCTCACTGTTGTTTACGTCTTAATTAGGAGAGGATCGGTTCTCAGCAGAGGCCAATTCTGCTCTGGATGAGATGACAAGAGGGGTTCCATTGCTGGCACAAGTTTGTCTTTAAATCATTAATTAATGGATGACATTTATGTTGATGTTTACAGCCAACAGATAATTTAATGGGCATTTGTTTTCATATAGGTCACCAACTACGACAATAATACAGGACTTCCTTTAGTACACATGTGGAACATGGTGGGAGAGGAGGTAACATTATTTGATTTGTATATGAAATTATTAGTGAGAAAGGTGGAAATAGAGTATCTTTATTCTCAAGCATTTCATTTTTAATGTTTAATTCAGACCTGAATATTCTGACATGTTAAAACTTATGCACACCAAGGATAACAATAACGAAAGTATACAGATATGGTTTTATAATTATTTTGAAATTAATCTGGCTTTTTAGAGTTTAATCATTTAAAGATAGCAACTGTGTTTCACGTGGGTTGGTGTGGATTAGGGCTGCACGATTTGGGAAAAATGCGATTGCTATACGATATATAAGTGGTTGGACTCAACTTGCTTGTTATTTTAGCAGGATGTAACATATACTTAGTATATTTCTTTTGGTATCTCTTGTCCAGTGTGTCAATCCTTTTCTCAAATCCCTCTTTGTTAAAAGTGGGTTCACACCTGAGGTGACTTGGGCGAACATATCTCGGTTTGTTTAACGCGCTGCTTAATTTGTGCGAATCCTGCTTCCTCCGGATGTGTAATTGGGTCTTTGCATTGACTTAACATTGACTTCATTCGCGTCTGGTGTGAGCAAGAATGAATGTCTTGTTACTTCCACGAATACATTTGTTTATTTAATACAATCGCAACATTTGCTGTAATGTAATCGCAAACATCGCGATTGCAATATGATTAATCGTGCAGCACTAGTGTGGATGCTAATACAGTTCTGATTTAAGTGTGCCGTGTTACTCATTTTGAGAGGCCATCTGTCATGATTCACCTTCTTGTCTTTGGTAATGAATAATATGATGCTAGTTTTTTTTTGTGTGTTTTTTTTTTTGTAGCTGGTCCTGCTCAACCGCACTTTGGCAGAGCGAGGTTATGGCACTTGGGTGGACAGTTTCTGATCCTCCAGAGCTCCCTCGCCCTCCTCTCCTCACTCACCTCGTGGCCCACCTGCCCCTTAATTATCACCACTCATCATGAATATCTGCAGGTTCTGCCCTCCTCACCCCATCGTGTCCTCCACCACCTCCTACCTGAAGTGTGCATCACTGGCTCCCGGAATAATTTCTTTTTTTTTTGGTTTGCTGTCCTCTCCATCCTGCCTTTTTCCAATTTTCTTTTTTCTTTTCCATCCCCTTGCGTAAGAAATCAATGTACTGTATGAAAGGGAAAAAACAACAACAAAGAGTTAAGTGTCACTGACCGAACGACCAATAAGAACTGAAGTTTTCTTGACTCTGTGCTCTTGTAAATTTAAGGTATTGCAACTAAATAAAGGTTAATCATGTTTTCCGTCCGATCAGACTCCTTCCAGCACAAAAAAAAGCGACTATGGATTATCTTGCCGTGGATGAAAAATCTGTAGTAATAAAAAGTATATTTACGAAGATAACTGGTGCAGTTAAGACTCAGCGTTGTTGCTGCTGACATAATCTTGGGACTTGAGATATCATGTTTGCATTTACAATTATCATGGCTTTATTCCAGTCTGGTGGGTTTTAGAAAGCTGATCTGTAGATCTGGGTACAGTTAGTCAAGGAATGCTCCATGTCATCCATCTCGATGTCTCTCAGTACAACAGTGTGGCCTTCGAGGGCTCATCTCATGACCTTCCGATTCACCACACTCTGGATCTGTAGGACTCCAACAACCTATGCCATCAATAGGCCTGACACCAAGAGTCACTTCATTTACTTCACCGATTACAGAGTCTGTTAATGCAGGAGACATCTGTGCCCTCCTGACCTCTGGGCCTTTATAGGAAAGAATATGCTGAGTCTTCAGCCCTAGAGCAACACTAAAGTTTGAATGGTGCTGCTACAGAAGGCAAAATGGCATCCTTTACGCCAAATTCTGACCTGTGGGAACACTAAATGTATGATTGCAAAACCCAGAACACTACTGTGTGACGAGGACCGCGGGGCACTTCTATTCTGGGTGGATGAACTGCATTCAATGAGTCTGTGTGTTTCTGTATGCATGTAATTTTGCTCTAAAGCACGTCGATTCACATGGCGTATTATCATCTGGGTAATGGGTCGCTTGCTTTTGTCTCACTCAAGATCCGTCTCGCAATAACGTCACGTCAAGTAGACACATTGCCATAATATCTCTTTGCATTCTGTAAATAACATGGTTTACCGTTTCCAATCCCAACAACCCACCCAATTGGCTACTAGGAGAAGCTGTCAATACACCTACCAGTCTTGGAGAAGATAAAAAGCTTTAAGCCTTATCCATTTCTCTTTTTTTAGGTTGCTTTTACATGGGATGTCATTAGGTCTTCTTTATTACTGTATAATTTGTGAAAGTATAATGGCACAGAGATTACTCCCTCTTTTTTTTTTTTTTTATCTTATCATTGATCATGCTCTTTCAGTCATGTAATGGCTCTTTGGCCAAGGCTCGTCCCTTTTTCTGCTGCTGAATTATTGCTAATCTTATGTTGTCGGACTCCAGAATGTCTAAGGTTGTCCTTGCAGGAGACGTGTCCAGGCTTTTAGCTTGGCGTTGTGGGTTTTTTGATTGTTAGCCCTACAGTTGTTAGCTTCTAGAGCCCTTGATAAACTTTCCCCCGTATAAAAAAATAAACAAAAGCTCCCCGTTAAGGCATATATTTGGTTTAACCAGAAATAATGTGGATAAATGTGTGGGGTGGGGTGTTTTACACTTATTTTGAAACTGATACACACGGCTGGCTGTAGTTGTAGTGTAGCGCGCTAAGTATGAGAGGACTGACAGCGTCGGAAAGTAACGTTAGTTTTCTCTGAGGGGCTTTACACGGTTTTTCTGCAATATTTCCTTCACAAGTTCTTGTTTCTGTACTGTCCTGCGTTCATCTCAGGTATGAGCTTTTCATTTCTTTCATTTCTGTGTTTGAGGAGAATTATTAGTCATATTCTTTCAGGAATTGATGTACCTGTGTGAACGTGCGCGGCCCATTATAGGTCTGCCTGCTACACAGCGGGTGAATAAATAAGGAACCACACCGACCTCAGAGCCGAAACGTTTCATTGTTCTGTCTTTAGGTCTGTGTTTGTTTTACGGTTTTTGTATTGATCGAGTCAAATTACTCTTTGCATACGCTCATATCTTGACTGACATGGCCTCCTACCACCAGTTCAAATGTGTCCTCCTATATGTTCCTATCCGCTCTCCTGTAATGAACCATCAAGCTACTTTAGACTTGTCCAGGTTTGTGTGTGTGTGTGTGTATTTATATATATATATATATATATATATATATAAAGATGTCTCACTGTACTTTTGTAAACACTGGAGCGAGTGTAGGAAACAAAAGGGAACATTATTATTTTTTTTTTTCACCCCCACCTTGCGAAATCTGCTCATTTGATCTCTGTTGGTAGGAATGGTTTGAAATGTTTGCTTAGCTAGATAATTAATCATTTGATTATTTAAATGAGTGTAAGAAGTCCTGCATAGACATGTACAGGTCAGTTTTTTGACAGATTCATTAAAAGGTTTGATTCTTTGGTTGTACAGATCTATTGAAAAAAAAAAAGAATAAAGTTATTAAAAATATTTAATTTCGTATTTTAGTTTTTAAATCATTGTGACATAACTTGTAATATACTGTACCAATCACACGTGAATGTCTGTTTTAAATGTTTGATTTAAGCAACATTTGTCCTTCAGGGACAATGCAAAATATATATTTTAATAAATTAGCTGTACCCTCCTGTTTAAACCTTTGGGGTCGATATTTTTCATTTAAGGATACATCAAAATTATGAATTGACAGGAAAGACTTTACTTAGTTTTTTCAATTCTGTTTACACAAGAATCCTAAATGAACACAACTCACCATTATTAAATGTTTCTTGAGCACCAAATTAACGTTAGTATGATTTCTGAAGGATCATGTGACATTAAGCACTAGTTTTGCTTTCACTGGAATGAATTACATTTTAAAATATATTAAAATTGAATTATTTTTTTAAATGTTTCAATGTCCTAGTATTTTTTTTTTTTTTGTAGCTTTTTTTCTAATAAATGCAGCTTTGTTGGACATAAGGGGCTTCTTTCAGAAACATCATAAACATAAATGCTCACTTCTACTTTAAAATAAGTGTATTTCTTAGCCTCTAGAGGGAGTTAAAGACCATTTTATGATCACGTTCCCACTCTCCAAGTTCATCTGAGCTCTGTAATCCCAAAAATGACGTTTCCAAGAGCAAGGATATTCTGTAAGACGTGGTGCCAGTGTAAACACTTCTTGATGAGAGACTGCTTTTATCCATCCTAATTCTGCAGCCTTACGTGACAAGTGACTCTTTTATTTGCCAGGAAGCTAAAGTGGAGTCATCTAGTTAACCCATGAGGTCTTTAGCTTGAAGCAGTTGTGTCTTTTTTTAAATTTTTTTAAAGGTGCCATAGAATGCATTGAGAGAATATTTTAAATTGTTCTCTATGTAGCTTATGTAAGGGGGAAATGCCCAGAAACGGTTTTACAGGTCCATTTACAACCCTAGAATTTGACCCTAGAATGAAACGGCCTGTTTTTGCCTTATTTGGAAGGTTCATGAATATTAATGAGGAGGTCTGCTCTGATTGGCTGTTTCTCAGCGTTGCTCATTTCAGTAGCACAAACAGATTTCTACTGTCCAGCGTGAACGATGGAGGGATTAGGGATTCAACCTTATATATTTGAGCCTGTATCAACAAACTGTTGTTCTGAGATTGCTAAATTTTGGTTTAAAACTAATTTAAAAAAAATTCAAAACTTGACCACTGCCAGGACATTTTTAATGTCACTTCAAGCACATTCATCTGAAAGAAGAAAGGCTTTTACACCTAGTATGGTTTGAGGGCGAGTACATTTGTTTGTCATTTGTTTTTGGGTGAACTATCCCTTTAATTATTGCAATTATCCTGTCAGATGTTCCAGCCAGAACTTAACGCTGAATGCCTGATTTGGGACATATAGTGTCCACTTGGCATTCAACAGCTTTCAGAAAGTTTCTCTTGAGTTCTCCTCTGTTTTTAATGTCTCCTTGTGTTTATTTTGTGGCGTTTGCTTCTTGGTTTGATTGGACGACTGGTCCACAGTCACTAATGCCGTTTCCTGGCTTTGACTGGCTCTTTTTTGTTTCTTGTTGATTTCCATTCCTGCATTGTGCTGCATGCCACCTGGCCTCACTTCGCCTGCTCTCGCTCACTCACTTCACCTCCCCCCTGCTGCGGCACCTCCCGCACCTCCTCCATCCACGCAGACGGCCATCTCCGACCGCCGAGGAGCTTGGGAGGTGCAGCCCAACCGCCAGACAAACTCCTCCTACCTGACCTCGCACCTGGCAGCGGACAGGCATGGAGGCTCAGTGCAGGTACTGCTTCACCCCTCGCTCCACTCCTCCTCCTGTGTGCGCCCATGTCTACCGCCATCTGCAGCAGCGCACCCCACCTGCTCTAGAACACTTCCTCCTATGGGTTCCCCTTTTTGGCGATTCTTGTTCTTATAACAAAATGTAGAAATGCTGCGCTTCATTCAAAGTGTGAATGAAAGTGTTTGATGTTCCAACCTTAATAGACCCTTTTTACAAGACTGTGATGATGCGTTTAACAGTTTTTCATATTCGTATTTTTAGAAAAAATGTATGTACATTTACAATTTATAACAATATTCTCTGTATAATATTACCTTACCTTGAGCAAATGGGAATGAAAAAATATATATATTTGTGGTACTGTCCCATTCACTGCTCTTCAAGTTAACCCAAATATGACAACTTCCAGTGCTGAGATACCTGTAAACCTAAAAAAAGGACCATATTTCTGAAATCGAACCATGTGGCATTCTATTGTAATTTTCCAAGTAGGTGGTTGGAAATGTGACATTTTCATATTCTATCACTTTTCTGAGTGTGAGGGTGTAAATTCCAACTTTCTGAATTGAATGAAGCGCAGCATGTCACGCAGAGGCTGAGATTATTTGTGACCCCTGTGGTAATTTGGTACAGCTGACATTAGGATTCTAGCATCACCGGCTCTCGCACTGTACACAAAGCACAATTCATCCCATGTATTTGATAGAGACTGTAACAAACATGCAGATTCATCACCTTGCGCTGCCTTGCCTTGCTCCCTCACTTTTACCCAGTAGGTGCCTCAGAAATGAATTAGCATTACTGCTTACAGACTTGGAGCTTATTTAGAGGACTTCCTTATTTAGTGAAATTCTATTATGTGTGAAGATATAGATATAGATAGATGACAAAATATTAAACCAAATGGTATCTCATTAAATGAAAATACGTCTTGGGGTTTTTGTTATTTCTGTATTAAACTGTATACACATTTCACCTTAATTTTAATAAATGTTTTAGTGTTTCCATATAAGATATTTTAACCCCTTAGCATTCCTAGGTTTTGAATGGTAAGACCTTCGTTCATCTTCAGAACACAAATTAAGATATTTTTGATGAAATCAGAGTGCTATCTGACCCTCCATAGACAGAAACACAACTGAAATGTTTCCAGGTCCAGAACCGTAGTGTTAGTAAATACAGCAGTCTGTGACATCAGGGGCTCAACTTCAGTTTTGTGATGCTACAAGAATAACAATTTCCTCAACCATTCTTCTACCCTGAGGGTCAATTGGCTCTCTGATTTAATCAAAAATAACTTAATTTGTGTTCTGAAAATTCTAGGAGTAATTAACGACAAGCAATACAACAAGTAGCCCTATAGATTTAAGATGTGTTCTGTGGAAATGTATCTATTTATCTATTATTTTCAGTGTGTAATAGTTAAGCTTGTATTTAGCTAGGAATATTTTGACCTTTCATAAGCAGGTATGGTAGTAAATAATTTTCCTCAGTAGTCACTTGCACAGATAAACCTGTTAAAGCTCACTAAAGAGCTTCAGTAGGGCAACTAACAGAACCGTCTAATTAAAATAACATTGTTGCAACTGAGGCTACCCAAAAATTAGGTTTTATTTTAATTCATTCTTTTCTGCCACAGGTGGTGAGCTCAACTAATGGTGAACTGAATGCAGACGACCCGCTGGCGGCCCACTCGAATGCACCAATCACAGCACAGGCAGAAGTGGAGGTGGTGGATGAGGCCAAGTATGTGCACATGGCTTCCCACAGGTTTCTGTTGTCTATGCCTTGTGTCTAACTGACACAAGCCTGTCCTTTAACACTCTGGGTCTTTACATGATTTCACCCCTAGCCTCTCTGGTCCATTCCCATCTGCTCCGCTGTAGTGCTCTGTGTGTTTAATGGCACAGTATATGGAATACAATTATCCATTTCTTATTTGCAAATTTAAGAAAATATATGCATTATTTAGTTTTTAATGAAATATGAATGCTACCTTTCAAAAGTTTTTTTTATTTTACTTTTTTTCAAGGAGTCTTATCTCAAAGGCTGCAAACATTACACACATACTGTCAGGGTTTGTGTAGAAGCATTCAGGCACAGAGGGGATTGATTCAAAAGAACATTAACTTTACTTAGACAAAGGCAGACGAGAAAGGCTTAACACACAAAAACATAACATTAATAACCGACAAAAGACAAGACAAACTAAACGGGCTTTTAAACATGAGGACATTAGGGAGAAGTCAGGACAGGTGAGGAACACAGACCTTCCACAAGACCACAGCAGTACTGACTTTATGCGATATTTTACTGCCAAGATTAATACTATTAGATATAAAATAGAAACTGTGCAGCTGTCAGCTACAGTATCCAGTCAGGTGCAATGTAGA
>JAUCMU010000046.1:7019737-7047016 GCA_032275025.1 Enteromius treurensis | reverse complement strand
AAAGCGGGTTTTAAATCGGATGTGTGGAAGGTTTAATAATTTTTTGTTATTAAAATTGAAGTTCCTGTTTCAAAGTTATCAGATAGATGGCTAATGTGTGTGCCTTTGGATATGTTCAGTGTTCATGTAAACTGTTTAATAAACACTTTTTGAGCCTCTTAATTAGATTTGTTTTTTTATGTAAATGATTCAATAAATACCGTACCGTGCCATTCATACCGAGGTATTACCGCACCATGAAATGTTGATACCGTTACATCCCTATTAATGATGTAAATGTTAATTTATTCACTTAATTTTAATAATTAATACTACAGTGGTAACACTTTACAATAAGGTGTAATTAGTTAACATTAGTTAATGTATTAACTAATTTAAACCAACAATGCACTATACATTTATTACAGTATTTATTCATCATAAAAATACAACCATTTATTGTTAGTTAATGTTAGTTCACGGTGCATTAACTAATGTTAACAAACACAACTGGTAATTTTATTAATACAGCAGTAAATACTGAAATTAGCCTTAACAAAGATTAATAAATGCTGTAGAAATATTGTTTATACTATGTTCATGTTAACTAATGAACCTTATTGTAAAGTATTACCATTATAGGTAAGGGGAACAAATTTAGTTGTTGTTGTTAATCTTACTGTGTTTTATTTATTTATCTGCTACCTTTACTTTTATGTACGGTCTAATTATTTATTATGATTTACCTGTAATGTTAATACATTATTATTGTTATTTTTATTTTATCTATTGTTTTTCAATCTAGGCTCTGAATAACTTGCAGTCAACAAATTCTGGATTTGGTTACATCAACAGTGAAAATGTGTTCAAGGTATTTTTGGATGCGTTTTATTTCGGTCTTTTTCAAATGCATGGAACTTATTTTAGTATAAAAATGTATTAGTGATAAAGTACCAACAGTGTTGCTTCTGCAGGTGTGTGATGAGCCACATCCTCTGCTGGTGAAAAGCATGCTGGAACACTGTGTCAACGCCAACATCGATGAAGCCTACAAGGTAAAACAATTGCTGTTGGAAATATTTAGGATCAGTAGGACGCTGGGTAAGACAGAAGACTGGTGCATGTTTCTACAGGTCATTGAGCAGCTTTGGTCACTCGGATACTCGCCAGAGGACATCATAGGAAACATCTTCAGAGTGTGTAAGACCTTTCAGATGGCGGAATATTTGAAGCTGGAATACATCAAGGTGTGTACCGCCCTTGTATTGTCCCCCTAAGCAGCGTTTACATTAGCTTTAAACTTTCATTTAGTAACAAAAGGTTAGAAATTAGAGGTATGGCTAGAGGACAAAGCAGCTCTGAGCTAACAAATGGTCCTGGGGCCTGTTCCATAAAACAAGTTTACCAAATAAGCCAGGTTTATTTCAGTTAGTCTGACTTGATTTGGTTTAAAATAAATCAGACTAGTTAAAGCTTATTTGGTAAACTTGTTTTATGGAACAGGCCCCAGGTGTGTTTGCTCACTGAAACGGTCTATATATTGCAATGATATCTAAAACAGTAGAGTCAATTGTGTCACCAGTCAATGTGAAACTATCATATATCAGTGATGTTACAGAGATAGTTATTGTTTTCTAGCCATGAGGTGACCTGCTCTCTGTAAAATTTCTTAAATATCTGTTAAGTAGCTAGTGTTGTGACATAAGTGTTTTAATGAGGGTTTTTTTTATAAAAAAGGAAATGTAGCAGGTTTATTTAAACTCCACTGTAATTGTACTTTTGGTTCTCCAGGAAATTGGCTACACGCATATGAAAGTGGCAGAAGGGGTGAACTCTCTGTTACAGATGGCTGGGCTCTTGGGTCGTCTGTGCAGCAAGACAGCTGCACCTGATGCAAGCTGAAGACAAGATGTTATCAGATCATCGTACCTCAGCCTCATTGTTCTTAATCTCCAGAACATGTACTAATAATTGTAAAATATGACACATTGCTGTAATAAAAATGTAAAAAAAAATCCTGATTTTGAGGGATGGCCTGTTTCAAAGTATGTAGAATGTTATGATACCATACGTACATACAACACTTCGTTGTAACACACTGTAAAAAAAATAACTACACATTTTCCAGTTTAGTAAAGAGCTGACCTTTTTAACATTTGTTGGTCAGCGTGTCTAGTTTTGGGGCCCAGACTGTTTATCTGTTTTATCTTAGTCTTGCAACTTGTTTTATAACAACAATGTAGTCTACTTATTAGACTAACTTATTTAGTTTAGAAGTTTGCTTCCTGTCGTTTTATGAATGACAATTAATTACATCAACATTCAAGTGTGTTAGCCGATCAAAAAAGGGATGTGACTTAAACAATTGGGTCCAAAGTTGAGTTAACTCAAAAAAGCTGTGCAATGAGTTGGCTTGAAATTTTTTTTTTTTTTACAGTGCTATGTCGGAAGTAGCATAGCAGGACAAGTGATAGTAGAAGACGAGCAGATTACAAACTACACCTAGGCCCAGTTTCATAGATAGGGTTTAGGACATTTAAGTAATTTATATAAACATGCCTTAGGAAAAAAACAAAACAAAAAAATCTGCGCATCTTCAGACAAAACAAAGGCATTGACGTGTATTTAGATTAATGAGTGCAAGTTTCTTTTAGTTGAAACAGCTCAGGTTTGATTTTAGTCTAGGTTTAAGATTTGTCTGTGAAACAGAGGGCTACTGTTTCTTTATGCGAAATGTGTCCATTCTTAAACTTGCCTCTTGCCCTGATAGCTTTTTGTTTCACTTATAATGAAAAGGCCAGGGTCTGACTCATTTGTCACACCTCTAAGAAACTGGCCTATTTTTTTTTATTGTGCATCTCTTGATGTGTAGCCCTCATGTTTAGTGCTTTTGTAGCACAACATATTTTCGAGGTCTTTTAGGAGTTTATAGTACTTAAGTTGAATAAGTTTGAATCATTGTTTATTGATCAGAGGAGCTGACTGCACATTCACGCTCGGAGTACACTTTCTTTAGACATTTTAATTTAATAACAGTAAAAACCACACTGCATTGTCTTGATGCAGCCCAAATATATAAAAAAAAATTAAATCAAGTAAAAATTATTGTTTTGTGTTTAGAAAAAAAAAGCGGTTAAAATTAAATTAGCTTTTGTTAAGAACAAGTAAAAAACTAAATGCAAAAATTCACACTAAAAATCATTCACATAGTCTGGATCATCTAAATAAAGAGGAAAGAAAAAAGTCATTAGTGTTGTCTCGAATTAATCACAATATGTGTTCAATGTTGGTTTAATAACGAACACATTACCATCCTCATATCTAATGTCTTTACTGCTCCAGTTTTCATAATTACAGCTATCTGCAAAAACATTGACAAAGCAATAAGCAAATAAACTTTTTTCTAAAGAACATGAAGTAAAATCAAATCGTCTTAAAATCTCAAATTCCTCTTGATCTCAAAATTTCAATTTAATGTAGGTAAAATCTATTAAAAGGTAAGATTAAGTAATCCTATGATAGTTACTTTTAATAAAATAACAAAAATAAATGAATAAAAATAGATAAAATATTTTAGACATTTTAGAAAAGTAATATTAAATCTAAACCTCTGTATTCCTGAATATATATATATATATATATATATATATATAGTCCGGCATATATATTCACATATATATACCGGACTACTGTTCCTATAACGTTATCTAACTGTTGAGTCCTGGGTGACATCGTAACATTGTTAGTTTTTACCTAATAACACTAAAAACATGAATCTGAGTCATGTTACTTTTAATAAAAGTTTAATAAAATAAAAAAAATTATTTAACAAATAAAATAATAAAAAAAAAAAAATTACATTTTAGAAAAAGAATACTAAACCTCTGTATTAAACACCAACCTGAGTCATGTTGTACTTCTGTTGTTGGAAAAACATTCTCGTATGTGTCTATATCTGGATCTATATTTGGGGAAACATAAAGCATTTCATAAAAACAGAATGCTGAGCTTCCACAGCTTTAAGTGTTTTGTACATCTGTGCAGTGAATCCTACATCCATGAACACTTTTTGAGTTTTATGACTGGACTTCTCACATGTTTACAGGTATTTTGGTACTCAGTTTAAAACGTGTCACTTGACCTCATTTTCCTGTGAGCAACTGAAGAGAGTTTACGGTTTGAAATGGCTGCATTAAACAATGACCATTAACAGCAGAAATTGATTTACCTGTTTCATCCTCGTTTGCATAAAGCGGATTTGGAATTGGGTCTCTATATACGTATATAAAAGACAAACAATATGTTTGTGTATCAAATACAGAATATACAAATAATAATGTTGAGCAAACTTAACTTTTGTAAAACTCTTAAGACTTTACAGAAAGACTTTTTCTCACAAAACAATATAAAAGCGACACTCACACATATGTTGGCTCCAATGTGCCATTTTCTACTGCAGACACAAAAAACATGCATTTACTGTAGGTTATACATTTGTATATTAAGCCTTTATTAAAAAAATAGCGCTTTATCTTACCAGCTGTGAGGTTTTGATAACTCCATTGTGTGTCACCTGTTTGGAAACCTGTCAAAATAAATGAACAAATAAACATTTTGGACACATTTCAGAACCGCTACCACAGAAAAAAACCAAACAAAAAAATAAAGTCTTACTATTCACAGGTCTGTTTCTCGGTGATTGCCTGTGAAATAAAATCTATCACTTTCCTTCATTTCCAACTTTCTATCATAACTACAGCAAAGAACAAGCACTTAATATTAATAACATTTGCCCCCGCCAAAAAAACAAACATCAAATAGACATGAATGTAACATTAAATAAACAAGCAGCTGTGCTGACAACTGCTAAAAAAGATCTTACCTTGAGGTTGAAGGCATCCTTGTTTGGTTTGGTCTTAGCTCTAAAAAATAGACATGATACAAATAAAATCTCATTCTTGGCTCACGAAAAGCGCATTTTGAATCTCAGCTTTCCCCTAAAAAATGTATTTTCTAAAGATAAAACACCGACACTAAATAGAAGTCTATAATCGGATGCATTTCTTTAGTATATGTCAAAAGTGGAACTCGTTTACCTTTTGCGTGTTTTCTGCTTTCAGCATATTCAGATTCATTGCTGAAAACAACAAAATAATGTAATTATGCAAATGATATATAGTGGTTATTAATGAACAATTACAAATATATACTTACAAGTCATCTTGGTCATACAGGTCATTGTCCTCTTGTTGCATCCCTCAAAGTAAAATACAGCAACATTAGACGACAAGTAAGAACTGAGAAAAACGATCGTTTCTGGAGCTGAAAGTATTGTAACATCCGACTACTTACTCGATTTCTTTTCGCAGCAGAGACAGAGAGCATAAATGCAACCAAGCGAGACCAGAGAAATGATGGCAAGGAAAATTCCTTGCTGGCTTTGGACTTCAATCATGCCTTGAATTAAAAAAAAGGTTCAAAAAGATTTCCTTAGAAGATGTAATTCTCCTAAATCTAATTTGACACTTTGTGTGTTATCTTTTGACTCTCACCATTCTGACACAACGGCACAAAGTAATAAGTGCACAAGATAAGAGAATTTTAGTATGTTAGATGATTCAGCGTGATAGTGTTCGATGAAGCCCTAGGTCACATGTTTGAAAAGCCTAAAGATGTCTTTTTACATCAGCAACTAACCCAACCACAGGGTGCAAGTTATGTAACCATCGAAAGTTTCTTTCTTTAGATGTTATATTCCATTTTTATTTTTATAACAGGTGATGTGAAGACAAACAAGCATCTGATAACATCAAAGACCAGTTGCCTTCTTCTAAGCAATTCAAAGACGTCACACAGTTTTCGATCAGTCATAGAGTTGAGCTACGCAGATTATTAGTAAGTAATCTATTACCTTCACCGAGGTTAGGCCTTTCACTCCATCTCCGCTCTGAAGGATATTGCTTGAAGTCAAGTGAAGGACTAATGAGAGCAGTATGAAGCTGTGTGTTTCCTGTTTAAACTGAATCTAACCACATCCGTGCAGCACCGTGCCGGACACCAAGAAGAGACCCCCACAAACCCACAGCAACACACAAAGAGGTGAAAAGAAAGCCTGCTTGCTACATGTGTGTTCACTGTCACACAAAATGTCAAAGCTTTGAAATGCAGCTCTTTCATTAACACTTGGTTAAAAACTGTTGCAATCTGTTTCGACCTGGTTTTTAAATGGAGCAGAATGATGTCAAACCTAAACTCTTAGAGGCTCTGTCGAAGCCGATGAAGGTAGTTAATAGCTGTAAGATGCTGTTTATTTAATGCGAGGATGAAGTTTCATTATTTGAGGTTTATGACATTTGGCATCTGGGTCTGTAGGTGGTGTGTGGGTATGTTTTTTCCGCTTTTTAAGTGTTTGTAAGATTGTTTTCTTACAACGACACTGGTGTAACAAGTTGACAAGGACCTTTATTCTGAGATATACTTAATAATGTCATGCTAAGAGGGTTAAAACATTGCAATGATGCTAGTTAGTTCATTAAAAGCCAATGTAAATTCCTCAAACTTCATATAAAATAGCGCAAACGTAAGAGCTTAAGTAATGCGTGGTGTTCAAATCTACAGATAATCGAGCTTTCGTCACAGCCGCTTTTAAACTTTGAAACAGATTGTTATCTTTTCTCTTTAGCCTGAAACTTGTGATGATTTTATGTCTTATTTTTGGTTTTATTGTTTTTGCTAGTACATTGTACAGCACATTGGTCAACTGATTGAGATTGAGATATGTCCGAATAGAGTATATTTGTTTAACAATATGTGAAAAACATTATTTTAGATTCCTTTGTTTATATTTATAAATATTTTAATAACATTTCATAATAACAATAATAATAAAAATTATTTACATTATTAGTTAACATTAGTTAAAGCTGACAATGAACAAAAAATGTTTCTAAATAATTTATTAATCTTAGGCAATGTTAGTTTCAAAACGTAGTAATCTATCATTTTAAATAAAAAGCGGTATCTGCTTTTTTATTATTTTAAAATAGTTGACCTGAGATAATAACAAACAGTACCATTGTCTTATTAAAGTTAACAAAAATCAATTAATACTAACAAATGTATTGCTCATGATTACTTAATGTTAGGTGATGCGTTGATTAACATTTAATAATGCGCTTTATTGTAAAATGTTATCAACTTTTTAAAAAGAATATTTTCATTTTATACTTTGCATATATGTGACCACAAAACCAGTGGCCAACAACACATTGTATGGGTCAAAATTATAGATTTGATTTTTTTTCTTGCCAAAAATCATTAGGATATTAAGTATAGATCATGTTCCATTAAGATATTTTGTAAATTTCCTACTGTATCAGAACTTAATTTTTGATTAGTAATATGCATTGCTAAGGACAAGAGCAATCTTAAAGGCGATTTTCTCAATTTTTATTTTTAGCAGATTTAGCAAATAGTATTTTGATGAAATACTGTCCTATCCCAACAAACCATACATCCATTTATTCAGCTTTCAGTTATAAATCAAAGACCACTTTGTTTTTCCTCAGTTACGAGTAGAATGGAATTTCTTTTATTATTGTAGCAGGAAGTGATGCATGGAAATACAGACATTTAGATCTGGTGTTAAATTAGTACAGAATTAAGAGACTCATGAAACATCACCCCACAGATGGGGAACTGATCTTTTATCATTTTATTTTTAATGAACGTGATGGTGCAGTCATAATGTCAAAGCTTATGGCAGGTGTTCTTCATGAAGCCGTATGTGGAAGCTCAGCATTCTGCTGTGGCTTGAAGAGCGGAGGCTGTGCTTCAGTAAACAGTGGACGACACTGAGAGAAAACAATGGAAAGTGTGACTACAAGCCAACGTGACATTTCACATTTCATATTCCTTTATGATTGTCATTTTTCCCATTTGAGTTGTGATTCAATAAAGAACAGCCATGGTAGTGGGACACGTAAAGTCTGTAAGCACTAGTAAAATTGCTTTTCTATTTTTATTATTACTTTATCATTTTATCAGCAAACGAAATTGTGAACTGAAAAGTTTATATATTTCCAAGTGTCTTAGTTTGACATGTTTAGCTCGGACCTGATACCCGGCATGATATAGAATTATAAAAGAGTTTGTTTCATATGAAGCAATAATAAATGTTATAACATAATATAATTAGTACTGTATTAGTATTTCGTACTCATCTTCAAAATGTTCATAAACTAACATTTAATTTAAATTAGATTTCGAATCCCAGTTTTTGGCCTATATTGGAGTGAACAGCTTGTACTTACAGGCGCTGCTGCTCAGGCTGGAGGACATGTAACTGCTTCCAGCGCCGAAGGAGCTTCCTGCACCTCCTCCAAAACCCAGTCCTCCACCGAATCCTAGTCCTAGACCACCTCCTAGGCCTCCGCCCAGCCCAAATCCACCTCCAAGACCTAGACCGGCACCTCCTCCCAGTCCTGAGGCACCTCCACCAAAGCCTGCAGCTCCTGCACCCAGGCCTAGACCTCCTCCTCCAGCCCCTGCTCCTCCTCCCACCACAGTCTTAGACATATGCACGGTAACACCACCTCCAGATTTCAACCTGACCCACGAGACAGACACAATGTGATTATTGAGTGAACAAAATCTCAGCCACTTCTGTTAAAAACCTTACCTGTTCTCTTCACTGTCCAGGAGTTTTTTATAGGCTGTGATTTCAACATCCAGTGACATCTTGCTAACGAGAAGCTCCTGATATTCTTGGCCATAATGAGTAATTTGCTGAAGAAAAAAAAAGTAGATTCTTAATCTGAGTGATAACCTAGGCTATTGTTTTATTAAGTAAAAATCACTTTTTTAGTGTTGTCATTTAGTCTTCATTAATTGATATGTTTACCTTTCTGAGATCATCAAGCTGGGATTTTAGACTAAGAACCTGATCCTGGTATGTTTCTGTGTGGGAGCTGGAGTGAACCTCTGCCTCATCCACCTGAGACTCCAACTGGAGGTTCTGTCAATGGAAAGGACATGGGTTTTTCACAAGAACAGTAATCTGGTAGGGGGGTTTACCCTTTGTTACAACACAGTAAGTGCTTACCAGAGATTTGAGCTTCTCGATCTCTCTTTGCACAGAGTCAATCTGTAGTTTGTAAATTCTGAGCTCGTCTTTGGCCGAGGTGAGTGTTTGATGCGTGGGCTGAGAGGTTACAGACATCATGGAGAGCTATATATCCATAAAAGACAAAAGAGGTTAAAAAAAGGTTGCCCTTAGCTTTGCCCAGTGCGTGCTACTACACCTGCAATACAAGGACTCGCCACTTGGGAGAGGCAGATAGTAAAAGATGAACTGAGTTTCACTGTGATGTGGTACAAGGATGGATTAGTTATGTTCATTAGGAAATTTGGATATAATATATATTTGTATTTTGCATTACATTACAACTAGGTTCTGTAAGGTAAAACAGCACAAATAAAGATTTTTTTGTAATATATCTATTATAATATAATTGCATTTTATAAAACAGTCTAAATATATTTTAAATTAAAATATTTATTTAATTATTCTAATTTTATTTATTAACGTTTTTAATAAATCAAATTAGAATAATTAAATAAATTATGTTCTATAAAATTGTATATAAAATTATTCAAATGTATTAATATCTCAGTTAATACATTTGAACCACAAAAAAATATTATTTAAATATAATTATATAGTTTTTAATTAATTAATAAATATAATAAAATAAATATAAGTATAATTATAAAACATGAAAAAATACTAATAATTTTATATATATATATATATATATATATATACACACACGTGTGTGTGTGTAAAATATAAATAAAACTAGAATAATTAAGTTGATATTATTAAATGAAATTATTATATAAAAATTAACTTCAGTTAATAGATTTTAACCACAAGTATGGTTACAAATATTATATATATTTTAAATATGTTTTTTATATTAATAATTTATTTAGAACCTCTTTAAGACATTTATATATTTATATAATAAACACACACACACACACACACACATTTATATATATATATATATATATATATATATATATTTATTTATACTACTTATATACATGCACACAATTTACATGTGACATAGGATAACATTTATATATATATACATACATATATATACTCAATATTCTAAATGAGCAAAGGTTTCTTACACTATCCTGCACCGAGAGGAGGGCGTCCTGCTTGCTGCGTTGAGCCAGGACTTCATAGTGAGCTTTGACTTCAGTCAGCGCTGAGGTCAGATCCTGTGCCTGGGCTGCGTTATCCACCGAGATAGACACGGCTGACTTCACACCACCAGTCACAATGTTCCTCACCTCTTTCACTTTCTAACACACAAGCAGACAGACAAACACAAGCTTTGACCACCGGGAAATGAACGATCCATTTTACACCGCTGAAATAAACGGAGGCACAGAGGTATCCTGCAGACTCACAGCGTCATACACCTGTTTGGACAAAGCAATCTGATCCTCCAATCCTCCGATGCTGGTTTGCAGCTCAAAGATGGAAAGGTAGAGATTATCCACTTCCTAATGGAGGAGAGTTTGTGAGAGTCAGTCATCTGTAAGCCTAGAACGAAATCTAATTTTGTTGTATGTTTCATACCTCTTTCAATGCAGTCCAATCAAGCTCCAGAGATTTGGTTTGAGCAGTTTCCTCATCATACCTGAGACAATAAAGAAAGAGAAAATGTGCAGGTACATCAGTAATTGTCCTCTTATCTGGCCTCTCTTACACCAAAAGGCTTTTTTTTTTTTTTTTTTACCTGCGACAACCACCTAAGCAGGTGGTCAAAGATAAATAGACTAATTTGAGAAAGTTTAAATGCTTTTACATACTCATTTGCACAATTACTTTGGCAATACAGATGAGCACTATTCACATAGAGTATTAAAATCAAACCACAAAGTGCCAATAAGAACGCAGAACTAATATCGTTGAGCAGCAGATGAGTGGAATTTAATTACAAATGTGTACTCAAATATAATGAAAATTTTTAGTGCTTCTAAAATTAGCTGTCAGGTTTCGTGATGCAATATTTCAAAGTAGTTTTCAAAAGTTTGGGATCGACATCATTTTTTTTTGTGATAGTTTTGAAAGAAGTCTCCTACAAATAAGAAATAATATTGTAATATTGTGAAAGGTTATATTTTAATTTATTTTAAAATATAATATATTCCTTTGCTGAAAAGCTAAATTTTCAACAGTCATTACTTCAGTCGTCAGTGTCACATGATCCTTCAAAAATCATATTAATATGTTGATTTGGTGCCCTACAAAAAATATCATTAATTGTGCTGCTTAATATTTTTGAGGAAACTATAATACACTTTTTTCTGGATTTTTCCTTTGCAACATTATAAATGTCTTCTTTTGATCAACATGATACTCTCTGAATAAAGTCCTAATTACTTAAAAAATCTCACTTGAGTGGTTTAGTATATTCTTCTTGAATGCATGTTTATTCGGATTCTGTGGGCTCACCTAGCATGAACATCCTCAATAATGCCTTTATAGTGCTCAATCTCAGCAATGATCGCCTCTTTAGTAGCAGTGAGGCTGTCTATCTGGGATTTATACGTTCCAATGGCAGAGGTCAGAAGGATGGAAGAGCTAGCAGGTCCACCCTGCTCTGGGTTAGTAAACATGGAGATTTTGGCTTTTAGTACTGCGTTGTGCTGCTCCAGAGATCTGGCCTGTGAAACGACAAAGATATAGTCTTTAGAACCCATTTTGTAAAGGTCTTTTCTAATTACTGACCGTAAGTTAATCTAACATAGCTTGATATTTGCAAAACTTTTACCGACCTTATCAATGAAAGATGCAAATTTATCATTGAGGGCCTGCAGCTCCTCCTTCTCTTTCATGCGTGTGACCTGCACTGTGTCCAGTGACGGGAGTGTTGGGTCGATGCTTGGCATTGGACCAGCACCTGCATCCACCGTAGTGGTAGAGCTGATGAAGGACGGGTTGAAGCCATAACCTCCGATTTTAAAGACTCGGCCACCTAGACGGGCTCTCAGTGGAGCCACACCAGCCCTGGCTCCTCCGGCACCCAAACCGAGGCCCCCACCGAGAGCAAGAGCGCCTCCGCCGAGACCCAGCCCAGCTCCGGCATAAGCCCCAAAACCTCCTCCCAGGCCAAGACTGGCTCCTGCTCCGCCTCCTCTTGCCAAGCCGAGGGAACGGGACAGAGCTGAGTTAACGCCTCCACCACCCCTGGCTCCGGAGAACAGACGGTTGCCTCCATAGGTGGCTCCAAATCTGACGGCTCCCCCACTGATACGCAAGCTTGACTCTGTCATATCTGCACTCAGAGCTGGGGTCCAGGTCTTTGCCGAGGAGTCCTGGTGCTCAGTCAGAATGCCTTGATCACGCTTTGTTCTTTAAATACACAGCTCCTTGAAGGGCCGCCCAGTGAAAGTCATATCTCCCGGTGGACACACAGGCAAGCGTCCCGCCGGAAGGCACTGATTCCTCTCCAACATGTCTAATGTAATTTAACAGCCTTGGTATGTAGGACAGAGACAAATACAAACCCTGCAGCAACTCTGCGCACATTTAAAGAGAGTCTGATTGACATTTTGAAGCTCATTTTATATTTACGTATAGTTTAATTATTATTGTTGTTGTTGTTTGTGTTCAATTTTTTTTTATTTTAAATTTTAAAGCTAAAAGCATTTTTCAGAATTCTAAACATTCATTAATAGACTGTTCATTCTTAAAAAAAAAAAAACAATACCACAACAACATTTCTATGAAACATTTTAGTTAAAGGGTTAGTTCACGCAGAAACATTCTGTCATTAATTACTCACCCTCATGTTGTTCCAAACCCTGCATAAGCGTACGCGTAAACAGCTGCAGATTACGCACTCGCGCGTGCGTTCACCCGATTGTAAACAAGGCTGATTACGTCAAATTGTATCATAGTGAATGTATTGATCTAATCATTTAAATGCATCCTGCAAATGCACCCGTGTATGTTTAAGTCTCATTACTGTTATCAATGTTAAAAACAATTGTGCTGCTTAATATTTTTATGGAAACTGATACTTTTCTTCTTTAAAAGAAACTTGAAAAGAATCGTATTTCCTGTGCAACATTACAAACATCTTTACTGTCTAATGCATCCTTTAATGCAAGAGTGCTTTGTGTGATTGACATTTCGAAAGGCATTTCATATTCGTGTATAATCTTATTCAAGCGCGCACAAAAGATAAACCGTGAATTTCATGTTACTGAGCTGACAAGCCCGTAAGAGGAACCTGTCATAAATCAAGATGGCTGTGACAGTGAGAGGCAGGTGAAATGCGGGTTTTTTTTAACCCAAAGGATAAATTGGAGTTGCTGCAAAATTGCTGACAGGTATGCAGCGTGCTGTAACAGCTTCCAGAGTGTAATGCTGGGTCAGGGTATACTTTAACTGTTACTTAATCAGTTCAGCTGTATCTTAGTTAGAGGAATCTACTTTTAAATAAGAATAGGAATCCCCTTTAAAATAAACTGTTACAATAGTTAGCAATCGAATATGAATATGCATCCAGATCAAAAAGATATTGTTAGTGTTCTTCACCAGTATCATAAGACGCATATTACAGAAACCTGTAATACTGAGATTACTGATGAAATTTGTACAGATTCATATATTTATGAATATATAACACATAATCAGAGATGCAGTGTGATCTAATTTAAAGATAACACCCAGGCTAATAAGAAAAGAACAGATTTCTCTCTTGAATTTGTCTGCTTTTTCATGCTTTCTAATAACCAGATGCAAATGATTATAAGATGATCTGTAGGCTGGCGTGGATTACACTGAAACATTGCCAGAGGAAAAACAAAGGCTTTCATGAGTGTCCAAGCATGTGCTCACTGATACAGAGGACTCCAGAAATACAGAAAATGGCCTTGCACAAATAAAATCCCATCAGAAATGTGGCAAATTACAACGTTCAATTCATTTGCTGGATGTGTGGTCAAATAAGCTTTATTCTTTACATGAAAGTCATCAACCATTAGAGTATGTGTTTTAATAACTAAGAAGAGTCAGATATACATCTGAGAGAAATCTTACCAATGATCTTTTAGATCAATGTGCTTTAACATTGGTATGATTAGTACACGGTTCTGATAAATGCTTGGTTATGGATCTGGCAAAATCAAGGGGATAGCATAAACAGAAATGTGTCTAAGCTCTGTAATATTGTTTTATTACAAACAATCACATAGAATAGTTACTATTAGTATTAGACTAACAGCTGAATAGTAAAATTCTCATTTTAAATCACTCCCCTCCTGATTAGACAAAGTCTAACCCATTTAATCCCAAATATTTTATTACACACCTTAAATAGACCTATAGAATGAATGGCATGTAATAATAATAATAATAAAAAATTACATTAAAAAAAAAAAAAAAAAAAAAAGACAACTGAAAAATGCCAACAAATTTATATTTTAACTTAAAAAAGTCAACATATTTTTATTAGGTAGTTTTGGAAAAGGAAAGTTAATTAATGAATTAATATATCTTTGTGTTTTATTAATATAACAATGCCTTGACATTTACACTGCTAGTATTGGATTCTAATCAATCATTATTCAAAAGGAGCACTTGGTTTCCCAGCGGGCACATGTGTGACCGTTAACATGTCTGTATGTACGAAAAGAGCTATTTTATCGTACACTACCAACATGCTTTTTAATACGATATTTCCCAAACTTAGGATTAAACCAGAGGTCATGTGACAGTTAACACCAGCCAGGTAAAAATGTCTAAAGATTCATTTAATTACATGTACATGTAATTAGAGGGATTAAATGGGTTAAAGGAGTACAGAATAACAATCAGCACCTTGGACAGCATCTAGAGAATCCCAAATCAAGATTCCCATCAAGCACTGGCCCACTGTTGTGTTTGACCAGCCATTGATTTCCAATTATAACGCACTCAACTCATCTGTTCTTCAATTAAAGACTATTTAGATACTTTGTAAAGTCCACCATACGACGATCTTAGGAAAGCCCAGTCACATTTTCCAATGTGAACAAAGAGATTATAGATGCCTGCTCATCTTCCATATTTACAAAAGCCAGAGTTTTCATTGTTCCCGTTATGAGGCGCCTGTAACTCCGTCCAAAACGACGCTGTGTTTAGCGTCAGTGTTTGTCGGTGGATGTTGCGGTGGAGCGGGGCGAGCGATCACGCAGCGGCTCAGCGCGGGCTTCCCTCTGACCGGGATAGAAGAGCCACAGTTATCCCGCTCATACTCCTCCTGTGCCCTCAGCATCTTCCTCTTCTTCATCTTGCTTTTGTGAAAGTGGTAGGTGGTCAGTGACAGTAATATAATCCCTATAATGACCATTCCCAGCACCAGAAGCGCGACGGTGGATGAGAAGGGCTGGAGCACGTGCTGAACTTTCTCCGCGCGCGTCCCGTTAGTCTCGGTCGCTACGTTAAAAGCGCCCCACGTAATCTCAGACGTCTTCATTATTCACAATCCGCGAATTCAGCTTTACAATTCCAAGAACTGATTAGAAATATTCGGTAGACGTTGGATTTATTCCAGTCAGTTTGCAATCCCTTATGACAGCCCTGAAAATAATTGAAAATAAGAAGAACGAGAATGTTTCGAAACTTGAAAGATACAAAAAATGCTTTTGGAAAATAAGGTATGCTAGTTAAATGTTTTATCCGTACCTGATATAGCAGCCCGGTCCCGTTGACCGAATTGGTGTGGAAAAAAGGTGTTGGTTTGGAAAGATGACTTCCCACAGATCTCTGACGTAGCCAAAATTCATTACGTATTCTGCAAGCCTTCGCCGCAACTACGTTGTAAAAACCTTAGGAGGGGTGTTAACGTTTTATCATAAGCGCGTAACACGACAGAAGTCGGGTTTTGACGCAATAAATATTTCCACGTTTTAAAATGTTATGACGTTGTAAGAACGTCAACTTGCGAGGTTTTAAGAATATCATTACCATGTATAGGTTATATTGAACTATAGCATTGCTTACCACATCAGCTAAAAAGGATAAATAAAATATATAATTTTAGTATTATTGAGGTAAAAGTGCCTTGCCTCAGAAAGCAGTTCTTTCAGACTCCCTGCGCGCGCCCGAATGAAAGTCTCTTTCATTCACGTTTAAAAATAACCACAGTTTACTTAAGTGAAATCTCTGGCAGTCGTGGTAAAATGAATTAATTTGGTCTTTTAGGTGTGAATAATTCAGACTTCACGTAAACAGTAGCCCAAGAGAGCTTTCTCATCAGTCTTGCGATCCAGTGCGTGCTCCCCTATCATTTTTCGCCATTTATTTTTAATGACGCACGAGCTTCGGACTGCTCACTCGGCCAAATAAACCCCACGAGAAGGAACATTTGGAGCACCAAAGGCTAGTGAATCAATGAAGTGCTCCAGTAAACACTTCACAGAGAGGGATCGCGTGGACATGCATGTAAATGAGACAACAGCCAACAATAACAAATCCCCAGAAAGATAAGCTGGAGAGAAGGTGCTGTCCAGTGCTGAAAATATCCTGTAGCGGTAAATTGCATGCATACATCAGGATGCGTTTTCCTTTTTAACAGGTCATTGTAATGTACATTTCTTTAGGGCATTGAATCAGACAAAGAATGTCCAATAATCTTTTTTTTGTTTGTTTTTTGGATAATGTCATTTGCCTGACAGGTTACATTCCATTGCTAGCCCAGTAACCACAGTCTTGACTTTATAACTGTTTACTAGAACAAATTATTTTCTACAAAGATCCAGTTTTTAAAAAAGTGCTAAAATGTACTCATCCTCTTGCCAAAATACAGATTTATATTTAAAACAGATTTAGGGTAACAGCATTACATCACTTGCTTATCAGTGGATCCTCTTCAGTGCATGGGGGCCTCAGAGTGAGAGCTGATAAAAACATCACAAAAAATTCACGATAAATCAACACAACTTCAGTTCATCAATTAACAGGAAAAGATATTAAAAGCTGTGTTTTTAAGAAACAAATCCACCACGAAGTCACAGTAATTTTAAATAGATCATTGCTCCAGGTCAAAATACGATTCCATAATCTTTTGATGTTCTCTCACATCAAAGTCCACCAATATATTAGTTTATATCTGCTTTTACTTGTAAACAGTGCTAGATCTATGCACATTTCTCTCCTGATTCAGACAAGACTACTTTTTTCACTTCAGAAAGCAATATTATGAACACTTCTAAAGGCGGTTCTTATCATCTGTAACCTCAAGCAGGGTAAAGATGCTGACTCTTCAACCTGAAATGATCCAGTGATTGTCAGAGAATTGTCCTGCCTACCTTATCTGAAGTCAAGTGGCAGCTGTCCCCATCTCCTCACAGGTTAGACAGCTCTGGACACATCTTGAAACTGGAGCTAAATTGCCTTATAATCTTCACCTAGACCAAGAGCCAATAAGCAATTCATCCACTTGGCTGACCTCCCAATACTCTATAATTAGATGCGAACCCATTCACCCCAGCTACAATATACAAGTAAAAAATGGGCAGTTTAATTCACACATTCTTTATAATTTACAACAATAGTCACCATGGGGAAATGTAAAGCTACGATCCAGGGAGTAGGAGAGATAAACAGCGCCCTGGGCATCTCATTACCTCTAGGTTGTGTATCATATTTTTTAGTGTTATACAGTGTTACAATCTACAGCATATGGAGAGCTGCTCTCATACGTATCTACCAGATCAGAGACATATATGTGATGAATCTAAGATTTTCTATCGCTAATGACAACACGTCTCATCCTCTCCCAAAAGGCTCTGCATTCGATCCATTCTTTATGACAGAAGAGCCACGGTAACATTGAGCTAGAGATGTCAGCTAGCATGAAATCATCTCAACCACTTTGTGACTTCAGGAGTACTGGAGATACTCATAAAGCACTACCCACCAGTTCTGCTTCCATTAGCCTTGAAGGATAAATTCACCTCAGCATGAAAATTTGCTGATCTCTCAGACCATCAAAGATGTAGATGAGTTTGTTTCTTCTGAAATTATTCAGCTAAGATTAGCATTACATCACTTGCTCACCAATTAATCCTCTGCGGTGAACGGGTGCAGTCAAAATGGAAGTTCAAACAGCTGTCCTCTATTTATAATATTGCTTTTTCCAATGAAAAGTTTTATTTTCTGAACCAGGTGAGAAATGTGCACGGATCAAGCAATGCTCCACAAAAACAGTCGAAAAACATTTCTAAACAAATGCGTCTGTACATGTTTTTATAGATTATGTAATCATTTTTGGGCCAAAAGCGACAGTTTTAAAGTTATAATGCCTTGAAGGATGTGTTTTTTAATAAACACGGAAATTTTTACAAGATGTTAATTGATAGATTGGATTACTTGTGGATTACAGAATGTTTAATCAGCTATTTGAAATTTTTAATAGCCTGCCCAAACTTTTTCTTCCAATACAGTGAATGTGAATAGTTATCGTGGCTTTTTCAAAGCAACATTTTCAGTGTATAATGACTTAAATTTCTTTCAGTTTCTTACACGGAGCTATTGTGCTTTTTCAAAAGACTTGGAATATACAGTAATGTTCAAGAGGGACTACCACTATGCAGCACACATTTTTTAATGGTGCTTTTTGTCTTTTTTTAGTCTTCATTCACCTTTATTGCATTGCTAAACTTTCAAAGAAGAAAGAAAGATACAGAAGTTAAGAATAACATAAGGATTTAAATGAGTTTTTTCAATTTGGGGGTATGCAATATCTTTAACAATCCTTCTTTGTTAAGCAAAACAATAGCTGCATTCTGAATTTGTATAATCATTAACATGTGCATGTACATTAAGCTCTGGGTGCACAATGCTACAGAGAAACGACTGAAGGGCTACACACTTCTCAGTGCTGAAACAGTCATTAGAGGGGAGAAATAGCACCAAGGGAAATAGCTTTCCAAGCAGGATGAATGCGCCTAATAAACTCATGCCTGTGATGGATGACTCTGAACACACAAACCCAGAACACAAAGAGAATATATGCATCCCAGTCATATACTAACTCAATACATCAAGTTCCATGGCTGTCACATCCATAACAACACTACAAGCCTGGTAAGGTGATAAGTGATAAGAATCAAAGATGAATAAACAAGTTATCTCCAAACTACACAGAGTGAGCAAAAACAAGCCCATTGTGAAGAGAGCCATTCCCTATCATGCCTTCACCACGTATGTCCAGTATAATGGAGAGCACAACTAAATGTGCAAGTTTCCATAAAATCAAAAGAATACAAGTATATTAGCCTGCATGCAAAACTCATTGTGGTACTGTATAACAAGAATGACCCAGGATGCCAATGTTAAACAGAGGCTGTAACAACATAATGTGCATTAAAACCCATGCCATTATGAAAAACCAGCTGCCAAATGAGAGTGGGTGAGTGATTAGATCTCAAGAGCACTTTGAGAAGCTGTTAACAGATCTGATAAAACCAGGGTTGGATAAGGTCACCATTGCACAATGGAAAGTTATGCTGGTGCTAAACGGTGGCTATATATAAACCCCTTCCAATCCCCCACCTGAAATGAGCCAGCTAAACACAGACAACCAGGCAATTCAGAAAGATGGATTCGTGTTGAATAAGGGACAATAGTCGCGAAACCAAAGTTTTCTTCGAGAACCCTCCATTTCTATTTCTGCCACAGAAACGAGGGAAAGTAAATCACACATTAAGTGACAGTTCAATGTGACAGGAAGGCAATATTCAAACCAGAAATAATGAGAGCAGTTTAACAGTAATAGGTTATAGATGGCACCTGGGACTTCACAGTGGTTCTCTATCAGGATTGACATCAGCCGTGCTGCTTTTTTGCTTCACTGCAAAACAGGAGTTTTTAGGTAATTTGAGGCTGTCTGGCAAGACGCCACCTGAGAATTCAATTCCTGTCTCGAGGATGTAAAGAAGGCAAGAGGCAGGAAAAAGGAAATTATAACCTGTGCTCTCACACAATAAATCACATAAAGATATGTGCGCCAATGAATCTGAAAGTTGCCATCGCAATCAGGATACATTTTATTAGTCAAGGGGCATTTTATAAACTCGACATACAAGTACAATGAATAAGAAACTCTGGAGGGGAAGGTGGGTGCAGGGGACCTAGCTGTGACTGCCCAATAAATGCAACACAAGCTCCTCGTCTTCGGCCAGCGAGAGGCCAGTGTCCAGAGGAGTTGCTGTGGACTCCTTCCTGGGCTTCTTCTTGCCCACCTGTGTCTGCTGTACTTCGTCATCACTACCATCATCCTCACTGCTGTCGCTGTTGAAACTTCTCTTCCTGCCACCGCGGTCTGATGAAAAGCTGCAATCACAAAGAAGGGTCAATGCACAGATGTGAAGACAGGAGACAAAGGGAAGGCTAGATATACAGTGAAGAGTAGGGCAAAATGTGATATTTTTCTAATATTTTTCTTTTTGTGTTTAATATATATATATATATATATATATATATATTCTTTTCAAGGCAAGGCATGTTTATTTATATAGCACATTTTATACACAGTGGTAATTCAAGATGCTTTACATAAAAGGAGTAGAATAATTCCAACTGCAGGCAGCATAATAACTAAAGGCGGATTCCCCTTGTTTTGTGTGAACCCTTGGTATTTCTAACTGATTCGATCCTAATGATCAGAGTGCTCTGTTAGGTTTATATTCAGTGAGCATATCTGCAATGTATTTTGGTCCTAGGCCATTGAGTGATTTATAAATGAGTAAAAGTATTTTAAATTAAATCTATACATAACTGGAAGCCAGTGTAGGGACCTGAGGACTGGTGTGATCTGCTCAGATTTTCTAGTTCTAGTCAGAATCCTGGCAGCAGTGTTCTGGACAAGCTGCAGCTGTCTAATGGTCTTCTTGGGAAGGCCAGTGAGGAGACCATTACAGTAATCCACCCTGCTGGTGATAACGGCATGAACAAGTTTCTCCAAGTCATGACTGGAAACAAAACATCTAATTCTTGCAATGTTTTGAGATGATAGTACGCTGATTTAGTTACTGATTTGACATGACCACTGTAACTAAGATCTGACTCCAGAATCACACCAAGATTCCTGACTTGCTTTTTCAGGGTTTGACCCCTAGAGTCAAGGTATGCATTCACCTTAAGAACTTCCTCTTTGCTTCAGAATGCAATGACTTCAGTTTTCTCCTTGTTTACCTGAAGGAAGTTTTGGCACATCCAAATGTTAATTTCATCAATGCATTGGCAGAGGGAATCAATAGGGCTGTAGTCATCGCCAAATGACTACAGACCGATAAGGCTAGGTAAATCTGGGAATCATCTGCATAGCTGTGATATGCAATTTGGTTCGTTCTCATTATTTGACTTAGTGGGAGCATATACAGGCTGAACAAGAGCGGTGCAAGGATTGAGCCTTGTCATGGACGTCCACTTGGACTTATGCACTCCCATACTCACATAATAACCTCTCCCTTCTACCAAAGGAAGATATTTTGAAGAAAGTTTGTAACAAGACTGTTTTGGGTTACCACTGACTTGGAACTACTTGATTTTTGGGTGAACTATTCCTTTAAGGTGTTATTTATTTATTTATCAATGAAAAGTCAAAATGTTTATTTTGCACATTTTATTTGAATATAGTATTTTATAGTAATTATTTTTACATTATTTCTTTGATCAATTTTCAATACAAGGTCTTAATTAATTAAAACAATTAAAATACAAATTTAAATTTAAAATTTTATGTTATTTTTATTGTGTTTTATATAATTATAATGATTTATACAATATTTATTTTTATACAATTACAAATTCTAAAAGGATTTTACTAGACAAAACTAGCTACATTAACACACTTATGTTACATTTTAAATAATTAAATAGCTCTTTACCTAACCTTACTCTCTCAAGAAGTGCCTTTTTTTGTTTTTAAAAAAGTCCCCTTTGTAAATATACCCAGTTTGTGGCAAATTGTGTTATCAATTACATTTTGGTAATGGTATATGAATACTAGCAATTCACACACAAGAAATTCAAAGAAAAAATAATATTTGGAATTATTACATTTTATCACCCATCCAATCAGAAATACAGATTAATGGAAAACAGTTTAAAATGGGTTCTGATATTGTCAAAATGTTCATTCCTTTTGTTTTTTGCTCAGAAATGCGCTCCAGGCTACTACAGAGACACTAAAGGGCTGTTCCTCGGGAAGTGTGTCCCTTGTAACTGTAACGGTCACTCTGATGAGTGTCTGGATGGCTCTGGCATATGTGTGGTGAGTTCATCTCACTAAGTCATATATAAATCACAACAGACAGACTTAAACATGGGCAGTCTATGGCTATTTCAGATTCCACTGGGTATAGTAAAATGCCAAACCTCATGGAAAACAAAATCGTAAATCTGATTGAGGTTTGAGATCCTGGGAAAGACCTTTTGAAGTTCCGAGAGTGGATGTTGAAGCACAATTCAGAGGTTTAGTTTTCTGAACTTTTTAACTCTTCGTATGCAGAACTGCCGCCACAATACCGCTGGAAATCATTGCGAGCAGTGTCTGGGCGGTTTTCATGGGAACAACACTGTTGATGGTCACGCCGTGTCCTGCTCCAGCTGCCCCTGCCCACTGCAAGTGGCTTCAAACAAGTCAGTTTATCTTATTTCAATTCAATTGACTATTACTTGTTCATCCGAGACCTTTTTTTTATTTATTAGTCTTTTTTATGTTGATTTGCTTGAAATGTTATTTTTCTTGGTTTCTTCTCTGGTTTCTGATTTTACTCCCAGTAAGAGCTGATTTCAGTGCTGGATATCCCAGCATGCCTGAATTTCAGATTAAAGGAAATTGTTTGGTTTTGTTATCAGTTTTGCCATTCGCTGTGTGGAGAAGCCCAATCAAATGCAGTGTCTATGTAGGCCTGGCTATGCTGGGTCCAAGTGTGAGAGGTACAGTTACGATTAATTATAAAATATACTTATTGTTTAATCAGTAATCATTGTATTATTATTTTTTTTAATTATTATGACTTGCCATTATAATAAATAAAAATATAATATGCATTTTATTAGAGCTGTCGAATGATTAATTGCAATTAATCTAAATCTATTTGCATAATGCTGTTCTGTGTATATTTATTATGTATAAACACACATACATGCATGTATTACGCAAATATATTGACATGTATTTACATGTCTATATTTATATTCATATAATTTATATTATAAATAAATATTATATATATATATATACATTCTGAAATATGTACATGCATGTGTATATATTTACATACACATAATAAATGTACACAGTACACTCATATTATGTGAACAAAAACTTTTAGTCTGGATGTGATTAATCGTAACTAATTGTTGGACAACACTAATTTTTGTATTTAATTAAAACATGATACATTCATATATGGAAAAAAAATAAATTAAATAAATATTAATATTAAATAAATAATGAAATATTAAAATGCTAATTGTAATATAAATTCCTGAATGTAATCACTGAAGTGTCAATTATTGATTTGTCACTTAGAAAAAAATGTTTTACTTTAAAAATACATTTTACCTCCTAATGCAGATGTGCACCGGGACACTATGGAAACCCAATGGTGATTGGCAGCACATGCCAGCCGTGCAACTGCAATGGAAACTCAGACCCCAACATGCTGTTCAGTGACTGCCACCCTTTGACGGGCGAGTGTCAGAGCTGTATTCACAACTCCGCCGGGCCGTACTGTGAGATCTGTGCCCCCGGTTTCTATGGGGATGCCATCACTGCCAAGAACTGCACTCGTAAGACAGATTTGGAAAAATCTTAATTTAACCAATCTGACTGGTATTGCCTGTATTCAGAGAGTTCTCATGATTGCCTTATTATCCACCTGTATTACCCAGGATGCAACTGTTCTCCTTGTGGCACTGAAAGTTGTGACCCTCACACAGGGCAGTGCCACTGTAAGCCTGGTGTGATTGGAGCCCACTGTGACCGCTGTGAGGTACGTCTTCTGTTGTGTCTTTATCTGTTGTTTCGTCTCATAGGTTGATGGTCATTTTGTTATTTTTTTTGTTTTTGTTTAGAATGGGGCATTTGGCTTTGATGCGTGTGCTGGTTGCCGTAAGTGTGATTGTGATGCAGCAGCGGCGTTGGTTCAGCCCTGTGACCCTGTTAACGGCTCGTGTGCCTGTCAGCCTGGGGTAAATGGACCAAATTGCCACCAGTGTGCTCCAGGTTACTGGGGGTACAGCCCTGATGGCTGCAGGAGTAAGTCAAACACACATATACACTGCAGAAATATGGAATATGACACGTTATAAATTGAATGTATTGATGTATTTGTGTGACCTGCAGAGTGTGAGTGTAGAGGAGGCCGCTGTGACCCTCGCACAGGAGAGTGTCATTGTGCAACAGGTCTGACGGGGAAGCAGTGTGACACGTGTCTTTATAAATACAGCGTCCCTGTGCTTCATAGAGGAGATCTGAACTGTCAGCGTAAGTGCTGCTCGATTGTCAACTAATACACTTCATTCACTCATTCTTTCTTTTATTTATCCATTTGCTCACTTAGTTACACTACTGTAGTACTGTGACAGTAAAGACTTTTCTAATGTGACAAAAGATTTCTACATTAAATCAATTCTTTTTTTTTTTACATTTTTCTTCGAAAAATCTTTAAAATGTATGACAGTTTCCATAAAAATGTTCAGCAGCACAAATGTTTTCAATATGAATTACTAGAAATATTTTAAAATAAAGTAATGTTTTATAGTATCAATATAATTTTAATCAAATAAAGGCAATGCCTTGGTAAGCATAAGAGAATGCTCAAAAATAATGTTAAAAAGTTATTGCATTTTATAGACACCACTTTTTTAAAGCTTTATATACACTCACTCATTAATTCACTCACTTATTGATTCATTCATTCACTCTGTCAATACAAAGATAAAGTGAACAACATACTTTGTGAGTTGCCATTAATTTCATGCATCAGCTGATGATGATGATGTGCATTTTGTTTTTAGCCTGTGACAGCTGTGTGATAGTGCTGCTGGAGGATCTGGACAAGGTAAACAAACTTTATCAGTCCATTGCCCATCAGCTGAGCAGCCTCAATGCCAGCTCAATGGCCTGGGCTCAACTAAACCGCCTCAACGCGTCCATTCAGGACATTGCAGTGAGTCTCTTCTTCTCTCTCTCACACATACAAACACTCTGACTCTGTATTAAAAGATTGTGTGTACTATTTGCCTCACTTAAACTATATCTTTATGTCCCAGAATGCCATAAATAACTACAACAGCACTCTGGACAAGAGCAGGGACCAGGCCAGTATGCTGGAGGGAGAGCTGCAAATCATTGACATGGATATTAAAGAGTTAGATGAGAAGGTATCATCAGTTGAACTCATTCTGATTTGTTGTAGCTTTTAAACCATCAGTGTCTAAAAGAGAACATTTGAACATATTGACTAAAGTTTTATGTGTGTGTTTTAGGCCTCAGTCACACAAAAAAAGGGCGACGCTTTAGAGGACAGCACTAACTCCACACACACTAGAGCACAAGACCTGCTTGGATTCATCAAAGGCATCATGGGAGATGTGCAAGGTGCGACTGTGATTAGAAAAAGAAAAACTTGTGACATTTACCCATTCACACACATTCAACTGACAACATGTCTGCATCTGCTCAGATATTTTACAGCAGGTGAACAGGACAGCACAGAACGAGACCAAGGTGATCGATGATAAGGAACTGGCTCGAAAAATAGCAGAGGTGGAGTCCATGCTCAGGGACATGCGCTTCAGGGGCTTCGACTTCCAGAAAAAGCTAGCAGAAAATGAGCTGGACCAGGCCAACAAATGTAAGTGACAGGATGGACAGAGTCACCCACCTCTTTTCATTTTATTCTGTAACAGCATGGGACTGTGATGCATGTAACTGAACATTTTTTGTAACCGTTCTAAGCTTATAACCCTATATAAACAATTAAGAAATTTTAGATTAAAGTCTGTATAACTGTATATTATAAAAGTATTTTTAATGCATTAACTTTGCTTTGAAATGCACATTATAATGCGTCATGTGATCTCACAGCCCCAGTTGTAATACATTATATTAAAAGGAATAAAGATCTAAAGCAATTAAAAAAATAAAAAGCCAGCTATTTGTATCACCGTTTAGAAGTGCTGCATGATTTTTTGTGTTTTAAGATTGTAGACGTTGTCCATCACAGTTGTTGTCTCTCTGTAGTGGTAGATCGTGTGAAAAATGAGATTGCAAACCGGACACTAAATAATGAGGCCGTGGCAGAGAACGTCAGAAACAAACTCAACCAGTTCAATCAGCTGCTGATGGACCTGAGAGACGCTATGAATGATGCCGTCAAAAACACAGCAAACGCCACAGAGGCTAACAATATTAATGAGAAACGCATGGATGAGCTGCAGGTAATTGTATAAACACATGCACAGAAGTGGGGGAAATATCAATTTGAGTTTAACCAACCACACATCAAAGGAAGTTGAATTGGAAGAGGAGTTAAACAGAATTGCGGGCGAATAAATGAATTACTCTGTTGTGTTTTTCTAGAATACCGTAAATAACCTGCTGAAGAAGCAGAAGGAGGTGGAGAACCAGCTTCAGATGGCAGAGGATGATGTGACGCAGGTCAACGACCTCCTCTCCATGCTCCAGGACTCCAAAGAGGTACAGACTCACAGGATCAGTACCCTTGTGTGTGCAGAATCAAATATAGTGTTTCTGTGTTTCATAAATAAGCCTCATGCATGCTGTGTCATCTCTATTAGGAGTATGAGCGTCTGGCTGCTCAGTTGGATGGAGCGAGACAGCCTCTAGCTGAGAAGGTGCAGAAATACGCTCCCGCTGCCAATAAAATCCCCCTGGTGGAGGCTGCAGAGAAACATGCTGAAATGCTAGACCAGCTCGCCAATAATCTCTCCAGGTGTGTGACTGTTTAGTAGTGGCCACCTTATATATATATATATATATATATCAGGGATGTGATTTTTCCAGACAGACTTGCGTGTCACATGCGCGTTATGTTTGTTTGTCCTGAAGCGTTTGATCGCGGCTGTGGATAAATGCACTTGCATTTTCTAATGCTTTTATACAAAACTGATTTACACACCGTCAGTTATGTTTTCAGAGCAGAGCAAAACATCTGATATATGAAAAGAGATCCGTGCATTAG
>JAUCMU010000046.1:6996814-7006852 GCA_032275025.1 Enteromius treurensis | reverse complement strand
AGTTAGAGGCCTGTATTAGACAAGAATGGGAGAGCATTCCTATTTCTAAACTTGAGAAACTGGTCTCCTCGGTCCCCGGACATCTGTTGAGTGTTGTAAGAAGAAGGGGAGATGCCACACAGTGGTGAAAATGGCATTGTCCCAATTTTTTGGGATTTGTTGACACCATGAAATTTTGAATCACCATATTTTTCCTTTAAAATTATACATTTTCTCAGTTTAATCTTTTGTTCCGTGATTTATGTTCTATTCTGAATAAAATATTGACATTTGCCATCTCCACATCATTGCATTTTGTTTTTATTCAAAATTTGTTTAGTGTCCCAACTTTTTTGGAATCCGGTTTGTAAAAACATGGTCATTGTATTGACTGGAAAAAGTGGCCATTACATACTAAAATAGAGCCTGACCAGAAATGAGTTTTCCAAAACATGGGATAAATAGCTGTGTGGCTATTTCTAAATGCTAAGTCTGATTTCAGACAAAATAGCAGTTTCAAAGATTATGTAAAAAACAGCTATGCGTTAACAAAAATAAATACTGCTGCATCTTGTTTTACATTGATTTAATATTTGTTTTTTAATGGATGACTCAATGCTTGGTAAAGACCAAGCCAAGACCTAGTGCAAGCGCTTTGTTGTCAGTCACAGCTTTATGACAAAACATGTCATTTTTAAATATAATTTTATTATTTTAATAATTTAACAGCACATTTGCATGTTCATGGTTCACTAATGAAGATTGATAGTTACATGCAGAGAAACAAATAAAATATAATTTTTAGTTTTTATATTGTTTTTGACTTTTTAATTTTTTCTGAAAATGTATTTCCTTTTTTTTTTTTACATTTTCATAATTAATTTTTTTGTCTGTAAAACTTTAAATCTTTTAAGTAAGTATTTTATTTTGACAGTTTTTACTCTAAATGTGATTTCCCTATTAATTAATTATTCATTTTCATTTAATTAGCTAAAAAAAATCTTATCTACTAGTTAGCATTTTAAACCATAAAAGCTCAAGTGACTGCCGCAAGTTCAAATCTTTTTCCAAACAATTCCTACCTTCTGTACTCTTCCTTAATAAAAGTGGAAAACAGCAAAAATCTATTGAAAATTATGTCTAGATTAAACCGGAATGAAGGGCCACCAAAAGAGGACATAAAGAACACGGTGCTCATCTGCTCTGTGTCCAGTTATAGAAATAGATTGCATTACTTCTGTGCTTTCCCACTGAGCTACACTCTCCCAGCGATCGATTTACCAAATAAACTGAAAACTACATCAGACATAAACTAGGGATGCACTTCACCATACGTGACTCTCAGCGAGAAAACACTCTTTGCTGCAACGACGCAAATGCTGTGAGAGCAATCCTTTAAAAGCTTGTCCGATACTCAGAACTACAGTAATAAGTCAGAGGCCCAATCTCAGCACTGCTGCCTGAAGCTTCAAGCCACGCTGCCTGCACAGGCATCTCAGTTATTTCGATTTGCCTGAACCTGCGAGAGCACCAGCCACAGGGCCAGAGTGTCTCTTCGATTGCCCATTGCCCTCAGCTCCTTCAATCTTACATTAATGTGAACACCTGCAGCTGAACACAATAAATAAAGTGATTCTAAGAAGCCTTTTGATTCAACCAGGAGCTATATAAGCCTGGCATGAACCAGCAGGATGGAAAATATGAGGGTACGGTCCACCTCACCCTGTGTTTCTCCTTGATTTTACGACGGTACTCGTTCTTGTCGAACGCCTGGTCTTCCTTGCGAAGCCGCTCTTTGGCTGCTTCCATGTTAATGCCAGACGTCTCCCCATCCTCCTCTTCATCTGGTACCACGGTCCTTTGCAAAGGAGGCCACTGCTGCACCACCTGCACACATACATCACAGTTCATTTACACCGCTTTTTATCTCAGCAACACACTTCTGATAATACGAACCTCTCCCTCCTCAGTGAAGACGATCTTAGTGTTGACCTTGAAGTTCTTTTTATGTAATTTCTTTGCATCTTTGAATCTGGATTCCTTTTGTTTCTTATTCTTGGTCTTAACATCTATTTCCTGAAGAAAGAGAAAGATGTAATTATAAAAGCTGTCATTTTTTACCTTCCTGGGGCCAAGAAAAAAAAAAAAAAAGAGAATTCATAAAGGAAAGCAGTTCATCTGATGCAGTCATTCAACTAGGACATTGAGACACCCGACAACACTCCACAATATTACTTTCTCCTCTGTAGTCATTAAAGTCGACTGCTGATGAGATGCGAAAGGTTTCAGATCTTTCCATTTAAACTCTCTGCAAACGTACTCATCTGCACTTCAGCTGTGCGTCAGTTACACCTTAACATCAAATTATAACGACTGTAGACTCACTTGACTATAAAAATCATTTACAAGATGTTGACTAATCAATACACCCACATTTCAAGAGAAAAGCCGACCAAAGTCGATAATTAAGACATTTTGTTATTGCCGTATGTAATAACTAAATACATTTAAAATGTCTTTAGACCTGTATATATTGTTCAATTTCCATAATTTATTTCAATTTCAGTTTTTCAGCAGCTATTGCTAACTTCAGTGCCACATCCTCCTTTAAGAATCAATTTAATAAACTTAATTGGCATTTAAGAAACATTTCTTACAAGGGCTGCACGATACATCGTTTCAGCATCGTCATCATACAGTCACGATACAGGGCAAAAAAAAAAAAAAAAGTGTGTGTCTGATTTAAAAATGTACTTCCTATATTTCTAAACTTTCTGTTAACGGATCTTTATTCGTCTAATATAAAGTAATTACCTCATATTTGAGGGTTCTTTAAAAACTACAAAGCACACGTTGCTTCACCTACTTCGTACATGCACTTCTACTACTTCTGCGTGTGCATGGCGAAATGAGCGTGGGACGGTAGACAAGCGTCGAAATGGAAGATTTGGTCGCAAAAAGAAACGCAACGTCGGTCATATGGAAGTATTTTGGATAGGGCTTACGATAATCATCACGCGTTGTGTAATGTAAAACACGCACCTGATGGAATTTACTGCTGATTACAGAACCGGCTTACCTGACAAGACGCGCAAAACATATCGCGCGATGATTATCGTGCAGCCCGAATTTTGGATACAAAAAGGATGATGCAGATGAACATAAATAAATTTGTACACGTCGCAATATATATCACAGGAAAAAAATATATCGCAATGTAATTTTTCCCCCAATATCGTGCAGCCCTATTTCTTACTCTTCTCAAAGTTGAAAACAGTTGCTGCTTCATAGTTTTGTGGAAACCGAGAATTACGAATATAAAAATGTCAAAGAATAGCATTTATTTCAAAAACAATGTCTTTGCTGCCACATTTGGTCAATTTAAAGAATCTTTATCTTTTAAAATATATATATATTTATTTATTTACTTAAATTCATTTTTAATAATAACAATACATTACAGTGCTTAATCAACACAACTGACAGCCCTAGTTTTGGCAAAGTAGCGGTATGGAAAGTTTATTATTTTAGTATTTAAAAAAAAACATATCTGACTGTACTGGAGTATTTGATTGCGGAGCCTCGAGATATATCAGGCAATTCTGACATGACTCACAGGTCCGCGTCTCTCATAAACCTGTCAGGTCTGCACAGGAGTCACGTTAACTGTGTCTCAAAGGCATACTGAGAGGAGAGTTACATAATTAAGCATGTCTTCATATCTGGAGGCTTATTAAAACAACACCCATTGAACGCAAAGTGCACTGAACTCGAATAGAAGCTCTTCTGAATCACAGTGCAATGGGTCACAACAGACGACAGAAGGAAGATGACTGAAATTTCTCAAGCACCACAGACACAATCTTTCCATGGTTACAAATGAATTGTTTTTCATGTTTCAAGTTGAGGTTAAAGCGGATTTGTATTCATAACTTTTTTTATTGATTATTTGGGATTCGGTATTCTCCATACAATTCCTGATTATATTAAAATAGATGCAAACGGTGCATTCCGGAATGTCCTATTTCTGCACAGCAAAATGTGACTGTTACTCGCTTATAAAGCCAAAAGTGTATGGACAGTTTCCTCTTATTAATAGTTTGAGCTATTTCAGTCACACTTATTACTAGCAGGTGCTCAAAATCAAACATGCAGCCGTGAAATTGCCTTAGACAACCATTTATATTAAAATGGGACCCCTTAACTGCTAATAATTGCTGTGTTCACAAAGCACAGCCCATCAGCAATGTGCAATAACTGTAATTACACCAGATGTGTGTTGTTTATTTACCTCATCATCCTGGCTCTCTTCCTTGATATTGAACACATCTTTACGCTTGACAGTCAGTAGGTCCTGATCGTTCTGCTCATCCTCATCCTCTTCCTTAAAGCCGCACAGCAGAGTTGCAGGCTTTAATGTCTTCTCATCCTTATCCTCATCATCCTCATCTTCTTCCTCAGACTGTGAGGACTGAGACTGCTCTCCTTTAAGTTGGGCTTTGAAACTCTTCAGCTCATCTTCAGACCCATGTCCTGCAGCGCTGCTGTCCTGTCTCTTCTGTTGCTGGGCCTTACTGAGGAAACGGACTCGAGGAGCCACCGCCAAACCCAGTGACCTGAGACAAGACCAAACAAACTTGTCAGCTTGACATCAAAACAATGCGTTTTTAAAATCACATTTTATTTCTTTTTGCCAAAGTCTATTAAAAATGTTATGTTTTTTTCATAAACAAAGACAGTTTCGGACAGTATATGGGGAAACAGAGATAAGATTATGGACACTACCCACTAATATGAAGAAAATAATTGTATTAAATAGTCTCTGTTTTTAAAACAGATGGTGATGGTTTCTTTTTGGAAGATTTAATTGCATAACAGTGGCACATCATTTGAAGTCCTCAAGAGTGTGTTCAAAGCGGACACACACAAAAACACATTTACACAGAGGACTGCTGGGCATTACTTCACAGCATCCACTTACACGGCATATTCTTGGAGTTTGAGCTGGAAAACATCAAAGACGTCTTTGTTCTTCATCAGATAGACGGAGCGGAGGTAGGACACAAAACACTACCATTTAGAAGAGGGGGAAAAACAGAAGAGGCATTACGGAGGATAAAATCTGAAAACTTATACCTGATAAACACATTAGTGAGAGTGCACAAGCAGGCGCTTCATGGCAGCAATTTGCGCGATTACATTTCATGCTGTTCTTCTCTCTATAATGAGCCTCACAAAGCTCAGCCCTGAGCGTGAGGCAGACAATCAGATTATCCTAAAAGCATGGATCTGTTCTACAGTACAGCATCAACCTTTAGCGTTTGAGACGGGGTGTGACAGACCGCACAGGAAGTCAGGTCTTCTTGGGCCTTACCCTTTGTGCTCGTTCCTTCTGCTCCATCTCCTGAGCCAGAAAGGCCTGCAACTTCTCCTGGACACACACCAACTTCTCTGGGTTCACACTGTGAATGAATTAAAATAAATGATTAAGTCAACGGCCATGCATTAACATCCGTTAAGCGTATGTGTGATTGGATGAAAATTTAAATGCTTTAAAAAGTAAAGGTGACTCTTTATTTTAAGGTGCCCTCTTTAAACATATCACATGAACTTACTATTATAATTAGTCAGTACATGTAGTAAATAAATACTTAAATGCTTACTTAAAATGGACAGAATTTAACAGGGATTTGTGTCTTATTGCACTTAAGGTTGTAAATGCAGCTGCAAATGCAACTAAATACATTCTGGTTAAACTGGGATATTTCTGTCAACACAGTAACACTGACTAATGGCAAACATAATCTCAGGCCTGTGGAGACTGTGGCTGCAGATGCATTCTCACAGCAGATATCGCTGTCACGTGCATTAAGCTGCCATCTTTCATTCTCAGCATGCATGTGCCTTCACAAAGCCCATGCATACAGTCTCTGCTAAACACAGATGAGCATTTGCACACTAAAGCACTGACATTACTACACTAGCTCATCTTATTTTCACTCTGTAGGCGGTCACACAAAAGGAGAAATGCACTCACTCGATTTTGTTAATGGGAACTTTCTTCTCTTGCAGCTGTGCAATCATGCCCTTCTCCTCTGAGGGCAATAGGACAAGGAGAGCTTCACCTCCCTCCTTATACCTGCAGAGAAAGAAAGAAAGAGAATGTGTGTGTTAAAGTAACATTTCACTCAAAATGTCCTTTAATCTGTGCCATCAGGGTTGGAATTACAGGATGGCGAGTACATGAAGTGATTTGTAGGTGAGCTATCCCTTTAAGGTCACACTAGGTGGTCTGCGGCAATACAGGCCTCTCACACATCTGCTTCTCTTTTTTTTAAATGCTCAGCTTTGTGAGTGTTCGTGTTAAAGCTCATGAGCTTTCTGCAGAGGGCGGTGATCTATGAATGGGATTTACTGAGAATATCGAATCCATGCTGAAAAGACAAGTGTAGCACAGAGAAAAGAGAGTGAAGCTGGCAGCTGGGTGGATGACAGGTGTGTGCTGTCTTGCTCTAAGCGCTGAGAAACTTGACGTGTTTCTGTAGCTATTCAGCACCTTATACTTGCCCTTTAGGTGAGACTGTAACAGGTCAAGCCAGAGTCCAAAAAAACGGAAAAACTCAATAGCTGAGCTGCTGTTAATCCAACATGTGTCTAGTGTACATAGACATATGTGTTCAGTGGTTAAATATTATTTTATGTAAGAGCTTGATTCTAATGTCAGCACTGTTTCCATATGTATTAGAAACATGGAAGTGATGAGGAACAGTTCGAATCTGCCACCTAGTGTTACAGATAAAACACTCTTAGGCAAACATCAAATTTCTGTTAGGATTATTACAATGCTTTTCAAATATTAACCAAGGCTAAATAGAGATAAAAACAGTGGTACCTGGCTGTCCTGCCAACTCTGTGGATGTATGTGTTTGCATCTTCAGGACAGTCAAACTGCAGCACCCAGTTCACTGCAGGGAAGTCTGGGACCACAAACAAAAACCCATTAAATGCATTTCAGTTACGGCTGTCAATCAAACTGAATTATTTACAGGACATGCTGCTTCACAAATAAAATATTTACAAACTTATTTAAGTCATTCGAAATCTAATATGTGACCCTGGACCACAAAACCAGTCATAAGTAGAATAGATATATTTGTAACCAAAGCCAAAACGCCAAAAATCATTATGATATCAAATAAAAATTATGTTCCATGAAGCTATTTGCAAATTTCATAATATAAAAAAACTACATTTTTGATTAGTAATAGATATTGCTAAGAACTTCACTTGGACAACTTTAAAGCTTTTAAAATTTAGATTTTGTTGCACCCTCATATTTCAGATTGTCCAATAGGATCTCAGTGAAACATTGTTGTATAATGAATGGAAAGCGTATTTATTAAGCTAATGTATAATTGTCAATAGGGTTGGGCTTATAGACGTTGCCATCATCCATTGCCGATGCCTAAAAGCCATCACAATGTTGAGAAATTTTGTAGACATCGCCAAACCCTAAAAAAAAAATTCACCCTTAGTTCTGGTTTTGTGGTCCAGGGTCGCATATGTGAATTTTTCCACAGAATAAATTTCCATTACCAAGCCCTCTGGCAGCGATGTCTGTGGCAAAGAGTACGGCTGAGGTCTTCCGGACAAAGTCATTATAAACCTCCACCCTTTTCATCTGCTGCTGTTTGCCATGCAAAGCAAGTATGGAGATACCCGGACGCAACCGGCAGAAGACCCGGAACAGATACTGAACCTGCACAGTACAGTACAACATTACAACAATGTATTCCATCATCATTACTCTACTAATAACACATATACATACAGACCACCATTCAAAACGTTTTTTGATCAATAGTTTTGCATGCACTTAATTGATTAAACAGTGAATATATTGTAACGTAACAAATTAAGCCACACAACTGGTTTCAATATTGATAATATTAAGAAATGTTTCTAAAGCAGCAAATCAGTACATTAGAATGATTTCTGAATGATCATGTGACACTGAAGATTGGAGTGATGCTACAAATTCAGTTTCACAATCATATATATGACAATTTAAAAGTATACCTAAAAAAAAGATGTTAATATTTTAAAATTGTACTGTTTTCAATTGTTTTAATACATTTCTGAACTAAATGCAACCATGGTGAGCATAAAAGACTCAAGAAGTTTTGCAGATTCTTTTAAACAGGAGTGCAATATATTTTTAATTGAACGTCTAAACAATATACAATAATGCTAATGTATAATGTGAAGAAAAGTTAAATTCTATTTTTAATGAATAATGTTATATGATTTTTTACAAGTGGTTTTGGACTTTTTAAACCCACTTCATTCTATGAGAACAGACAATCAGACGCAATACAGAAATTGTTTTAGCGGTCACCTCTTTGCAGCAGGCAAAAAAGACAATGATCTTCTTCTTAAGGTGACTCTTCAAAAATGAGAAGAGCATGTTGACTTTCTGGTGCAGCTCACACACCACATAGTTCTGTTCCAGAGTGGCTGGTGTACTGCAGAGAAGATCAGTGGTCAAGCTTAGTGTCCACTCATGAAGTTAAATAGACATTAAAAGGTATTGACCAAAAACACACCAAAAAAAATAAAATAAAAACCAAAGTAAAGGAAAGGAAAATAAAAGGAAAATATTTATAAGAAAGTAACAAGCAATAGACCTTTCTCACAACTTCCGCATTTTGCACCAGAAATAAGCAATTGCTGTGTAAACGTATTTCCGCCCTACACTATCCATGCATAACCCTAGCCCTAGGTCTAAGTGGACACAGTAATAATTTGCTAATATTTATTAATATTCTTGTTGATATTAATAATATCACGTTAAGCGTTTTCTCCCCATAGAAGTCCATTATAGGGAAACAGCTTAACGTGGCTTAACGGACGCTACGTTACCTTAACAATGACCAGGGGAAACCAAACATCTGTCAAATTTTATTTATAGTAAAGACTTGCCACTGTCAAAAAACAAGCTCTTATTCCGCGTATAAAGTGAATAATATCACGTTTAATTGTTCACCCCTATAGAAATCCATTATAAGGAAACAGCTTAACATGGTTTAACATAAATTACCAATGACCAGGGGAAACCAAACTTTTGTCAAATTTTATTTATAATAAAGACTGTCAAAAAAAAAACAAGCTCTTATTCTGCTTATAAAGTGAATATTATAACGTTAAGCTGTGTTCTTATAATGGACTTCTAAGGGGAAGAAAACGCTTAATGTGATATTATTCACTTTATCTGTTGAATATGGGCTCGTTGTTTTAAAAATTGTTAGGGATTAGTAGAAGAAAGGTTTGAAACATTTATGTCCTCTATCCAGTTTGTTCCACTTTGTTACGGAGTTTCCTCAACGACTCAACTTGTCAAGTCGGCAAAGGTGAACTTTGGCAAACCCATAAGGGAAGTTTTGTAGAATTGTAGAATTTTTAAATTAACGTTACCCCGCTTTTTGCGGTGTGTTTACATTACACAGGAAGTCTGCATACACTGCGATTACGTATTTCCGGTTTCTGCGAGAAAGGTCTATTGCTGTTAGCCGCCAGTGATGGACGGGTCAATGTGTAAACAACCCGAACCCGACCGACGCTGGCAACTAACCCACCCGCAACTCGGACCGCAAAAAAAAAAAAAACCTGACCCGCATTTTTTTTCTGATGGTGCGCTCGCTGAGGTGCTGCGCACAGAGCTCGTGGTGCGCGCGGCGAGAGCAGGCAATTCTTGAGGCAACCCATCATTTTCCATTTCAGCTGTCTAGATGCATATTACTGATGAATGGGATGTTTCTGTTTTGACCCTGCTTGAAGAATTCATCAGCAGGTCAAATGAGAGAAAGCCCACTTTGGGAAAAGTGTGAAAGCCCTTATGAGCGCAAACTGTTCGTTTTCTGAATGTTGATATAGCAATAATAAATGTAATATGTAATAAAGGCTTGATGTATTCATTTATTTTGTTTCATTAAGATGCTGCATGTGTTTATCCAGTCTAATCGAAGTGTGCGTCTCTCCCCAGACAAATTGGCAACAAAA
>JAUCMU010000046.1:6977289-6987599 GCA_032275025.1 Enteromius treurensis | reverse complement strand
TCATATTGTAATACCTATGTCATACCCATGTCATTATGCAAATTTGTGTCCTCATAAACCACATAAACATGCACACATATATTATATATACACATTATATCATACGCATATATTATATAAAGACACACACATAAATATTTACATTCACACACATACATATATAAATATACTCAATACACAAATGTACCATTTTCCTTAAATATGTACATGCATGTACACAGTACATACACATGTATTAGGTAAACAAAAACTTATTTTGGATGCAATTAATTATTTGACAGCATTTATATTGCATATATTGTTGGATTTATTTATCCAGCTGCAAAAACTAAATCCTGTAAAAATATATTGCCACACTCATTGTACAAAATACAGCCCAGAACTAAAATACCCACCTTTAGTTCTTGACTCTCTTCCATGCTTTGGTCCAGGCGACTTCGTATTACAACCTGTAGCGCCACAAAAGAGGGCTTTTACTACTTCAAAACAAAACCACCATAACTACAGCACACGCTACACTAAATACAGAAAGAACGCGTTTACACGACAACCTAATAGAAAAGAAATGGAGGAGACAAACAGACACTGTCGGAGAGAAGGAGAGTAATGGATACCTGCGTCTCTCTCACAAACAAAGCAAAGTTCACTGTGAGAGTAACATGATCTGCCCTGACACAGCTTAGTGAAAGAGCAGGAGAGAATGAGAGAGATGGGGAGAGGGAGGGGCATGGGAAGTCACATATTATCAAGACGAAGGGATATGGAAGGATATGGAAGAAAAGAGGCCTATTTGAGGTAAAACACAGTCGGGACAGAAATGAAGATACACACCAGTTGCTGCTCCGCATTTTCAACTCCCTCACCCAGACTGAGCGACACCTCCTGCTCATCCTCGGGTAATGAACCGTGGAGAAGGAGAGCCTGTAAAAGACAACAAAACATCTGTTATAAGCCTCTAGAAGCCATTCAATCTAAACTAGGAGATTATATATGTTAGTGTCACCTGTAGGCTAGACATCATTTTCCGCGCCTCCTGCATCTCCCTCTCCAGCTGCTCCTGCTGCTCACACAGTTTGTCCTCCCAGGTGCAGCCACCAGCTAGACCATCATGCCCCGAAACAATGGCATGGTCACAGAGGGCCAATTTCACTGTGTCCTCTAACAGCAAACCGAGATTGATCATGACAGTTTTATTTGGATGAGACCATCAATGTCCAGCTGACTGATTGAAAGAAATCAATACCTGACTTAATTGTTTTCTCCCTAGACAGGGTGTCTAATAGTCCCGCCTTAACGTCTGATAGGCTGACGGAGTCCGTATGAGTGTGGGTGGGGCTCGAGGAACTGAGGCTGTGGAAATAATACAAAAACATAGTTACTGATATAGGACTAGATATTACAGTCCAAGTATATATATATTTTTCGCATCAATTAAATTTGATTTAATGATGTACTGATGTAGAGCTAATAAAGTTAAATTGTGTATGACACATGAAAAATTAAACACATGAAAAATTAAACAATTAAAATCGTTTCTGGCTCACTCTAACAGCAGATTTTAAATGTGCTAAAGTATGGATAGTAATGACTTGTCTATACAACACACTTTCAGAAACAATTTGATAAAAATGGGAATTTTACTTAGCCTCATGTTGTTCCAAACCTGTATGACTTTATACAAGATATTTTATAGATAAGATATACATTTAAGATATTTTGAAGACACAGGTGTTAAAATACACACACACACACACACATACTCACACACAAATAAATAAAACTTAAATAAAATAAAAACAACCAAACAACTGCATAAACAGTCATTAAAGTAGTCCATATGCTCTATTTCAGGTCACAGATCAGTGTGGGAAAAGTGTGTGCACACTCTTCTACGAGTCTGGAACAACATGAGGCTGATTAAATGATTAGAGAAAGTTCATTGTCATTTGAAAATCCCTTCACTTATTACACGACTATCATGGAAGTGTTCCAAAAGTCAGTTAGAATATCACAAAGACAGATGCTTTTGTTGTTTTATGTTTATCAGGTGCCGCATCTGGTTTTTCAGGAAAGCAAGAGCTAGATAAAAATAAACAGTCCTGAAGGAAAGCGAGGAAAGTGCCTTTTAAAACCAGTTGCCATGGAGACCCTTTGCAGATATGACCAGCCAAGTCTGTCAGGATCTGCTCTAGTGTTTGATCTGATGCCCTATCAATAATGCACCGTTAATCCATTTCAAAGACACAGGATCATGAGCCAATGAGTATGAAAATAATAACACCTTCGGTTTGAAATATGCAATACAGCGTTTCTGTATCGCTGTCAAACATATGTTCTTAAATATAGAGTATTAAAAATAAAGGCTCTTCAATGACTCATGTGCCTTTAAAAAACTCTAATTGTAAAGGCAAATCACATGAACTGAGGTTTAATGCAAGTCTCCTGAGGGGGACACGGTGGTTTTATGTGAAGAAAATAATTCATTTAGGTGTTTTTTCACACATCAACATTGATCAACACACACCAGATATGGTAAAATTAGGGTTGCAAAAATGTGAAATGTTTCCAGAAATTTTGGAAAACTTTTGGAAACTTTGGGAAGATTCTGGAAATGCTCCACCCCTTTGCAACCCTATGTAAAATAGAAACTATAACATACTTATGCATTAAATAAGCATATTTGAGTTTCTATTTCCCATATTTGCATTGTTTACAATAACTACCTTGCCAGTCCTAGTCTGTGGAGCTGTGCCCTCTTTGTTAATATTTAAATACCTGCTTAAAATCATCTTTTAAAAACATGTTCAGTTTGTGCTTTTTGATGTTTGTGATTTTTTGTTTTATTTAAGCCAGTTTATACAGCACTTTGGATCAACCAGTAGTTGTGTGAAAATGCTGTGTAATGTGAAAAAGTCACTATCGGGAATGGAAAATACATATTTGTTTTTCCCAAACGAAATTTAGCTTAACATATTTATTTGTAAGAAAGAAATTGTGAGAACTTTTGTCAGTTCAGTTTTCATTAGACTAGTGAAAAAAGTGAAGGCTTGACACCACAATGTCTTTCAAGCCCTGAAGTGAAGGACGTGGATCTAAACTCAGCTCATGATGGGTCAGTGTAAGTGCAGCCCTGGCAGACCAGTCTGTGAAGGGACAGCAAAGGCTTGCGGCTCCAACAACCTCTCCCATTCTCAGTCAAATTTGAACCCCCTCCCACATCAATTGTCCTCCAATCCAAGTCACAAAAATAAAAGGACAGTCCTGCACCCTTCAACAAGAATGACCTTCAGAATAAACAGTGTGACGATGCTTATATATTGCGAAATAAATCCCATCCACCTCATTGGTTCCATTCAGTTACAGTGACATTTCCACCAACACACAGAGCGAATGGATCCCGCTTGGGCGACCTTTGGAGGATGCATGTTTATTTTCAGACAGATTAAGGCCTGGGGTTCCCCTTGCCTATTGTCATTGTGTGGATCTGGACATCTCCAAACATTTCTGAGCTCTGTCAATGATTTGTATTCTACGTGTGATAGATGAAGACAAAATGCCAATGCTGATCTGCTTTGTCGTTTTAACAAAGCAACAATGCTTCTTCTGGAACGAAACAGTGTGCTTGTTGTAGTCTTTTCCTTTTTTTGTTTAGTATGTATGTTGTGCTGGCTCTCATTGTCCTAATCCAGGCTGTGGGCCGCAGAGATCCTGAAAGAGACGACCCGTCGCACTCCACATTACTCTCTTTGTTTTATTTTTCTCACGTTGTGGGGAGGGGGAACTGAGGGGACTGTTCTCTTTCAAAACCAAATCCAGAACCCCCTCCTGTTTGTGATCCACACAGACACTAAAGACCCTCACTTATTCAGTTCAGTTTCCACCATTTCTTTCTTCTTTCAGTGCTGCATTTGCCAAACTATAAACACCACAGTTAATAGATGGACACTGAGTGAACCAAAACTCGTGATCTAAACTAAAATGGGAAATTTAATATGAGTTTTGTACTGATTTTGAACCACTGATCTAAAAACAAGACTCTAGAAACAATGTGCGTATTGTTGTGAAATAAACCAATATACAACATTATACTAGTAGGGGGTTTATTAAATGAGAGTACCACTTCTAGGATGGTTGCTAATTGTCTGTTAAGGTACTTTTTAGTGTGCAGCTATGTGGTTTCTAAGGTGTCTATGTGGTTATATACTGGCCCATCTCCAAATTTCTACAGTATTCTGATCCCTAGATTTGACTCAAGACGTTCTAATGTACATTACTGTTTTTTTAAAATAAAGAAATTATTTAATAAGTTATTTTATTCAATGAATGCAGCCTTGGTGAGTATTAGAGATAATAATAACAATAATAATAATAATAATAATAATAAAAACAAATTTCATTCATTGGCAACATTTACCTGTGAGCCAGCGATAGTAAGGATTCACAGATATTAAAATAATTTTCATGACTGCTGATTTTCAACAAATTGCTGATATTAAAACTGTTATTTTTTCCACATAACTTACAAATACATTTACTAAAATAATCATGTTAAATACTACCAGTGACAGTGAATAATTCATACTCATTACATTTAACAGTTATTAAATCATTGGTCTTCTTAGAGATTGACTTCAAGTGGGTGTTAGATGACAGTGAATGTAATCTGTATGGAAAAAATAGCATGAAATTGAACATTGTGCATTCCTTATTGTCCAGAACTGGTAACACGTGGATGTGTAATAAAAGTATGATCAAGAGAAATGATGATGCTTAGAACGCACTACTAACAAAAGACACTTAAAGGAATAGTTCACCTCAAAAATAAAAAATCCATTTGCTGGTACAGTATTTTTTTCCCTACTATGGAAGTCAGTGTGGACCAACAACTGTTTGGTTCCTCAAAATATCTTCTTTTGTGTTCAACATGATAAAGAAACATAATAAAGAAACAGGTTTCGAAAGACATGAGGGTGAGTAATTGATGGCCGAATTTTCCTTTTTGAGGCGAACTATTCCTTTAAGGCCTGCTCACACCAAGAATGATCTGTATAAAGATAACCAATGCTAATGGGGTAAGCAAAATATTGTACATTTCAAACTGATTATTTTGCTTACCCCATTAGCAGATTGTTCAAAGCAAAAAGTCACTTAATTTTAGCTTGTTTTTTTCTAAACATTTCTAACATTTTTTCTTGTCTTCTTGATTTGAGAACTTTTTTATATTTTGGCTGAAAACAAGACAGAAAAACGTAGTCTTAGCATTTTTTTTTTTGCAGTGTACATTTGTGGTGTGGACTTTCCTGTTCTTACAGAATCAGAATTATTAAAACTTAAGAGTTATCATTACAGTTATTGTCCTTGGTGTGAACTGGCATTTAGATGTCAAAACCTCTCAGATTCAGTGTATGATTTAGCTGCCCAGAGGACATAACATCTAACACATTCAGCACTGTACAGCTAAGGCATTTCAAATGGCCTTGAAGTGTACAATATCAGCAATTGCTGTTTCTGAAACATCCTTTATTCATAGCAAAGACGGATGGAAAACGACAGCAAGAGAATGACTGACTGACTCCACAGGGACGAAATCAAAGCGAACCCGCAAAGCTTTCTTCTAGTTAAAAATAAAGATCCGCCATGGTTGTTTTCTCTGGACTGAAACACAAGCCTGTTCTGAAATCCTTCCTATGCAAAGTGTTCTCATCATTCTTTTTGAAATGCAAAACAAAAAGAAACAAGTAAATGTGCTCCATTTTTCATGAGCTACTGCAGCATGCACTGGCTGGGTTTTATATAACCACTGATTGAATGCAATAGGAACATACAGAACTGTTGCTGTATGGTGAAGCCTGATCTGATGATTCAGTCTGCCTTCAGAATCCCAGCAGTAACCCAATAATCTCTTTAACAGAGCTCGCTGTGATCCTTCCAAAACATCTTCTCCCTTGATAAGCATTACCGGATCTCAGAACAGTTTCTCACATCTCCCACACACTTGCATATCAAACCGCAAAAATGACCAACAAGTGGTCCAAACGCAAATAAACAAGAGATTCTCATTCGAGATTAGTCCGTCTGAAGGGTCATTAGATGATTCTCATGAGAGCTCGTCACAGACCCAGAAGTCATTTGGTGGGATGGCAGGAAGCTCATTAAAGTGTATTTACACTCCAGAGTCAGTAATTGGGCACAGGAGCCTGTGTTATTTAAAGAAAAAGGTCAGCTGATGCAAAACGTCAACATAACGGAAATTCTCAGCTGCCAGGGTGAGAGTTCGGGAATTATTTCACATCTGGGAGGCTGTTTTGGAGAGAAAAGGCTGAGCAGACATATCCGGCACTCTTTGTGCTGTTGTAAGGAAAACAAACTGCTTTACAACAAAACAAGAGAGGAATATTATTCCAATATTTCTTGTCAAATCACTTCAAAGTAAAATATTGTGGGTGAAACGTCAATGACAGATGCCAATGAAATTTAATTGGATCCTAAAGCACAGCACAGGTGGCACTGACATACATGATTTAAAATACTGTATGCGACATATAGTATAAAAGTAAACTGGGTCAGATTCTCTAATGAAGTTACAGCTGTCATTCATGGCCAGACAATAACAAACAGGGGCATTATAACTGGCAACCATTAAATCGCTGGAAGTCAGCAAGTCGCTGTACTGACGGCTTTAAGAGGACGTTTCTACTATCAAGACGTTTGCTATGAATTTGCATAAACTTGAACCCTTCACAATGTTATCACATCGTTAATGGTTTATATAGCATGCATCCCCTCAACCTGCCAACTCTCCTACTAATAAATGAATTCTAATAACTTATTGACTGTCAAAGTGAAATGTTTGCTGAGAAGCCCCAAAATGTGTAGGACGGCATGAAAAAAAAAAAAAGTTCATCAGTGAGTGAAATCCATATGACTCAAACTTGACTGATATATAGAAACAAATACTAAAAATACACGTAAACTTGCTTGTCACAGAACTATCAACTATAAAGTGTCCATTAAAGAGATAATTCACCCCAAAAATGACAATTCTGTTATCATTTACTCACCCTCATGTTGTTACAAACCTATGTTCTGCAGAACACGAAAGAAGATGTCTTGGTAACATATTTTAGATAATCGGAAGACAACGTGGTAACCAGTTTTTGAGCATTGACTTCTATTGTACAGACAAAAACCAAACATCTTTATGTTCTGCAAAGTATTTTGGAATGACATAAGGATGACAGAATGGTCGTTTTAAGTGAACTACTGCTTTAAAACATCACAAATATGCTTTGATAGAATCTTACCATTTGACTTGCTTGCCTCCCATTTTGGCACTACAGTTTCTAGCCCTCTGCACCACGTTTATTCATCCATAGACCATAAGGAAGTCTAGACATCAGCATTGTTCTTACAGACAACTTCTTTAGAGTCCTGTCTCAGCATGCTACTGGTTTGCTAACAAGCTCTTTTTAATCACCGTGCCTGGAACTGACAGCGGATCCTATCTGTGAGTTCAAAGCCTCTTCAGATACACCCGATGTTGTCCATATTGAAATCCTGTTTTCAATCTGTCCACGGTGACAGGAGAGAGCGGCACTGCTCTGTCACCAAGGCAGCTGCATCCTACCTCCCTTCTCTCTCGGGCTGGGAGTTGGGCTAATTATTCCTCTTCTCAGTTCAACCTGTTCACAGACGGCTCCTTCGCTTCATAAAGCTCTCCATCGCCGAGATCTACATGTTCCTGTCTAGTTCTCGTACTCCCACCCTCCCTCACTAGCTCCTCTTTTTCTGTGCGGAGATGTTAGACTCAGTCCGGCCTTCCTCTGTTTACCCTCCCCCTCCAGCCCTCCCTCTATTTCGTCTTCTCTCTCTGTCCTGCCTCTCTCCCCATCTGTTAGGACCGGTATTTTGGCAGAGGGGGAGCTGGTACGGGACAGTCTGGCTTGTAGGTGGCCACAGATCTGATCTTGACAGGTTTCTACAGCATAGAACGCAGTTCTGATTTTTCCATTTTTGCTATAGAATTGTTATAATTACATGTGATTAGCTAACATAAAATTGATTATACGCTTCAAAAGTTTTAAAGATGTCTTTACTGTCACAAGATTTTGCAGAAATCATTATAATTTGGTCCACAGGAAACAATTACGAAACAGCTGCTACTTAAGACTTGTAGAAAACTACAATACATTTTTAGGTTTACTTGATGAATAGAAATGCCTTGTCTTATCTTTAACTTTTATTCTTTTGCAAATGAATGCCTCTTTCCGGGATAAATAGGGCTGAATAAAAGAGGAAAGGGGCTTTATTTGTTGCCCATGTTAGGCAATACTATTTAATTAAGGCAGTTTAGATGTGCACTTAAACATTTTAACATAATGTTTTACTAAAAATTGAGAAAATGTGTGTATTGTAATTTGGCTGGGCTGCTGGTAGATTTGTACATGATTCTTCGGAGACTAGACACAGATCAGCCTAGCTCGTATATTTGTCTGTCACTACTCTTTATTAAACCCTACTGTGAAAAGATAATGAAATAGTATTGTGGTAGAGTGAATGGAATATGATTGTGACATTGTGCCATCCAAACTTAAACAAGCAGAACAGCAGCACCTCTGAGAGTAAGGAAATCTAAACCGATCTCTGCAGAAATGAATAAAAGTATAGCAAAAAGCTGTCAATTTTAGCAGACAATGGATGGCAGAGGTATCAGAAATACCAACCTTATAAGAAAATAAAGAAGAAAAATGTGTTGAGAATCACTATTTTGATATTTTCAGTATATCGATATATGAAATGGTCAATATCAGTTTTGATTTATTACAGCATTTGAGTTTAAGCATTACCCGAATGTAGCCTATAGGGCAGTGAACTTTCTAGATCTGTCAAGTTCTCACTGATCAAGTGCCTCTTAACAAGTCACTGACCTGACAGTGTCCTAGAATGGTTTCTTACAGAACATTTTAAAGACATTTCCATACGGCTCCAAAACCAGAAATAATGACTAAGCGCACAAATTATGTTCTTTTGGATAATCAGGTACTGAATCAGGTCCTCTGGATTAAACCACAGCTGATGTCCCACATAAAAGAACAGTCACACATTTTCTGGTTTTCAGTGGCAAAGCATGACGATGCCTTAAAGAAAGCCTGTGGGCAGGAACATCTCAGGCCTTACAAAACAAGCAATGAGAAAATCCTCGTGACAGCCTCCTCCAGCCTATCTATGTGTTCTCCTCTCATAGACGCAGAGAGAATAAAGAAGAGTGGTTGTGATAACATGTTTGTGTATATTTTGTAACTAAGAGACGAGAATGCCGGGTTGGTTCAAAGAGTTATTTAACAGCTGAACGAATGTATTCTCAATTTACAGGCTTTTGCTAATGTTTTGTTTAAAGATTGATTGATTATTAGATCTTAAATTTTAGTATCGAAATCATTAGAATTTACCCAGTAGATCTCGCTCCTGTCTCCTCTTCAAAGGTTCCACTCTGTCCCTCATACTGCTGAACCAATGCTCGGACACTCCAGCAGGGGTTGTCACTGTCCTCTTCACCACTGCAGCCACGACTAAGAGCAAATAATATGGTGAGATGTTTCAAGCTGTTTCAAGTATTGATGATCTTTTCATTTGTAAAATAAACTACTCTTTCTGAATATGTATTTTGAATAGTTTTGTGCCGTTTTGGACTAACGCAAACCATTTTCAAAGCTCCAACAGAGCACATTAATTATTGCTGCGGTGACGTCAAATCTTAAGTTGTGGATGAAACATATGCTTAGATTTGTAGATCTGATTATCCATATGCCATCTCTGAACGGAGCTGCAACTCCTAAGTACTGCAGCAAGAGGGCAATGATTCATCCGTTTTATTTTGTCATCGTTTTTTACTGCATGCCACTTCATTTAGTCTTTGAAACACGAAACGAGAACTACTAGCACTAATATTCAAACAGTCCGACCGGAATTTATGTTTTCACCGATAACACAGTTTTGTGAACTGAATCAACTGATTCTTAAGAAAGATCAGACTTAAGAAACTTTCCTCAGTTCATAAACTGGACATGGTTATGAATGGTTAAGAACTTTCATGAAAGCACTAATATTTTACCAAAAAAAAGGATGCACTGGCATCTTCATCTGTCCTGCAGTGACTGTTCAGATAATAAGCCATATTTGAGGTAGATGCGAGTGTTAGGATGTCCTGCATAATGTACTTTGTAATGTATTTCCTAAACTGCTTTTTAATTGGTCAGAATTAACGTGCGGGAAAATTCCAATGGAACTCCCGGAAGTAAACAAAGCGAGGA
>JAUCMU010000046.1:6945891-6957970 GCA_032275025.1 Enteromius treurensis | reverse complement strand
TATGTCGGTATGTATGTATGTATGTATTACTTAATTATATATATATATATATTTATATATATATATGTGTGTATATGTATATATATAATATTAATTATGTGTGTGTGTGTATATATATATATATACACACACATAATTACTTGCTAATTATTAATACTCTTGAACGGGACAGCGATGGATGCGAAGCTGTCGCTTTAAGATTTGTTTTGGAAGCGCGCTCTGATCTGAAGCCACTCGCTTCATTCTGCGCATCGCTGTCACACTCGAGCATCTTATTCAAACGCCGGGCGTTCAGCTGAATGGACGAACAGCGTGTGAACTCTGTGCACAGCGTTCAGCGCTTCAGATGACGGACGTTATAGCCGAATGAGCGACTGAGGGAGTGAACAAAATAGTTAGACATAGAGTCGTCATGCAGTTCCTAACGAACAGCTCCGCGCGTTTCGGATCCAGACACCACTGACACTTTATCGTAATACGCTGCCGTGGATTTCTCCAAGAGAGCAGCTGAAGTGCTTTTTCCGCTCTCATTTTTATTTCATGAGTTCAAATTGGTTCGCGTTCGCCTGCCATGTTCCACTGAGAACGTCTTATGTTTAGAAACTGTTTACTTATGCCGTAAAGAAAAGCGCAAGGAAGCTGGAAGCCGGACAAATGGCTTTTACTGTCATCCTGTTACTGATGCTCTCAAACATCTGTAGCTCTTCAGGTGAGTTAAAACACGCATCTATTGATATGATTTTTTATTCAATATTGCAGTTTGCGACTTTAAAATAAGTTTAATCTTTAAGTTTGACTCTGAGACTATGGTTGTATCATTGTAAATACAGCCAGGTGGCTTTCAGTTTTGGATATTTAACTATATTTAACGGTAGCCTATATAATTTAGCTTTATAACAAAATCCCCAAACAATTTTATATTTTACCAGAAAATCTTATTTACTATCAATTACTACATCAGGTCACGTCTAAAATAAAAAAGTAGAAACAGATTTACTAAGAAACTGCTTTATTTCATAAATAATACACAGATCTACAGAGAAGAAAGACTGAAATATAGCTACAGTACATTGTTTTATTTACAACTTTGACATGATTTTCACATAAATAACAGTAAATTTAGAACTTAAAGTAATTTTACAGTGACAACAACAAGAATTCGGAACCTAAATGTAGCCTAATACTTTTTAATAAGTTAAATGTTCTTATGCTACTAATAAAGAAAATTAGGTTAACACTCAAAATCAAATAAAAATGAGATTTATTTTTGTTAAATGGAAACAGTAATGTTTTATAGTAGAATTATTAGAATTTTTTTTCAGTGAAGCTTGAGACAGTAATAAGAAAAAGTTTTCATTAAAAGATCATAATCGCGCTGGATACAACACAAGAAAGCTGCGTTATAAAATATTCATGTTCAGGCACTTCTCAAAGAGTGCTACAAGAGAGACTATTGTGTTTGATTTCTTCATTTGGTAGCGTATGGTACAAAACAAGCACAGCAAAAATAAATTTTGTGCTGTTTCGAAAGGCATTTCCAGCTATTAGAATTGCCATTTGTTTTTATTTGTTTTGACAGTCTGTTATTACAGTCTTTATTCACAGACGTTTTAAATCTGGACATGACAACTAGAGTAAATATTTACAATACATGACCCGTGTCCATGATCTCCTCCTACGCCCTTGATATGTGTACCGTGTTTGATTGCGGTAAAATGAACTGTTAGAGACTGACCGCGTATGTTTGGCAGGTGCGCTGCTGTATCATCAGTCTGCGGGTGGTATGATGTGTCCCCCTGCTGAGGCCCGCTTAATGGCCTTCTGCATTACAGAACACAGCGAGCTTTAGAAAGAGACTTTATGGGTTATGCATCTGTCTTCCCATTGTGGGGGTGCCCGAGCTGAAAGGATGCTTTAAATAGAGCTATCTGTGTATTAATATGCAGTGGGTTTATCGATTTGACTGTCGGCTGTGAATATGAAAGGCATTATGCGCTGTGTGCTTAGAGAAAGTTAAAACATACTGTATAATATGAAAGATGATAGATAATGCCAGATAATAGCAGACTTCATACTCTGGTTGCTAAGAGACGTCTTCACCACTGGCAGATCTGGAGTCACACATTGTTTTTGATGGTATTGACAGAATATGAAATAATATGTTTTTAATAATCCAATACATTATCAATTTATTTTGGCTATACTTGGATTAACTGCAGCTCTTGATCCAATGACATCCAATGAGATCATTCTATTCATCAGTCTATCATTCTCTCGTTCTATTGTTCTATCATTCCATCGTTCTATTATTTGATCTATCTATCTATCTATCTATCAATCTATCTATCATCTATCTATCTATCTATCTATCTATCTATCGTTCCATCTATCGTTCTATCTATCATTCTATCTATCCATTATTCTAATAAAGTTTGTATCTATCATTCTATCTATTTTATCTATGGTTCTTATCCCTTTAATCCAATGATTATTTTTACAGTAGCATCACATCAGCTTTGGGTAATTCCTCTATAGACCAATGATTCATTCTGCTTATTGCTTTTCACTTAGCAAAAAGGTGTTCCAGATTTAATTTTCATAAGTGAATGCGCTTGTTCCTTAAATAGGGGGAATGTGGCTGTGTTTGTGTTTATATTTATTACCAGAAACTGCAGACTGCTAAATCTCCCGCAGCTGTCATTAATGTAAAAGGTCTGAAGCTTAGAACTGACATAACAAAAGCTGTTCAGTTTGTGTTACTTAGCAGTTGCAGTCACGTTAGGGCAAATGGCCAACTACAAGAGGTTGAATGGGGTTGACAGAGATAATGGCGTTTCTGAAACGATGACAAATGGCCTGAGATGGATCACCCAGCAGAGATGTAAACTGTCACAGTTAGCCGATAAGAACAGTTTTTGCGGCGATGTGAAAACATTGTGCCTGTCGTAATAATGGGTCTAGGAATCATACCAGCAGATCTCTTTCACAAACGACTATTTTGTTTTGTTCTTTGATCAGTGTACACCAGTACGCACCCGTGCGCCCATTAGTAACGTCTGTTGAGGAAAAAAACATTAGATCATTACTGATCCCAGAGAGCCAGTTTGATGCTCTGTTTTATGAATGTGTTTGAAGCAAATAGCTTTGAAAATTCGACTGGGCTCAAGGTCTCCGGTCACTGTTTTCAAAACGTATTAGCTTTAGTGATGGTACATTTAAGCCCTGAGGAAAAAGAGGTTGAAGCATACATGTCCAACATTTGTAAATATTAATTACTGTAATGCATTACATAACGCCATAGCTTGTGGACATACACTAAATATAACTTATGTCAACAGTATTACAGCGAGAAGACACTTGATCCTCCTATCTATCTATCTATCTATCTATCTATCTATCTATCTATCTATCCTCTGTCTGTGTATCTATCTATCTATCTATCTATCTATGACTATTCAGCAGTCACAAGTTTAGTTAATTTTGACTGACATGACATAAGCAAATGAAAATGTAATAAAACACCAGAGAGTTGTATGAAAGCAATTGATGCATGTCCAAAAGCATTGTAATTTGTTGGAAAGAATGAGCAACTGCTACTATGATGTGTACACATGACTAATTGTTTTGAGAAATGCATTAACTGTTGTGCAAATGTAAGCACTGTTGTGAGAAATGCACCAAAGCGACTGAGAAAAACTATAAGTTCTGAGTGATTGTAGAGAAGTGGTTTATCGTTGGTTGCAGCTACAGTACAGTAATGCTTCACACACCCCTTCTCATCAGTGAAAGATGAGGTTGACCTGAGAGAAATTGTTCAATTTAGAAGACGTTTTCTTAAAAAAAAAAGAAAAAAAAGAAAAAAGATTTAAACAATTTTATACAATTTGCTTGACAGATTTTGACAACTAGTTCAACATTTTTGTATGTAATGACTCAAGCAATGAAATGAGGACTATTAGTTTTACATGGAATGACTATTCACAGTCACAAGTTTAGTTCATTTTGACTGACATGACATTAGCAAATGATAATGTTATAAAACAGCAGAGTTGTATGAGAGCAATTGATGCATGTCCAAAAGCATTTGCAGTTTGTTGGAAGGAATGAGAATCTGCTACTATGATGTGCACACATGACTAATTGTTTTGAGAAATGCATGGACTGTTGTGCAAATGTAAGTACTGTTGTGAGAAATGCAACAAAGCGACTAATAAAAACTGTAAGACAATGAATTTATTTTAAAAAGCACAAAGACAACAGAATGAATTTAAGAAGTGAGTTTTATTAATCACAAACATACTGTTCAAGAATTCACACAGGATTTGTACCGGTCCCAAACCAATGGGACATTAAATGAATTCAGTGAATGAAATATGTTTCTACATCTGAACTCAGCTTCCACAAAATCTTGCTCAAGAGTTACAAACAAAATAAAAAAAAGAAAGAGAACTGGGAGCAGAATAATACTGGAATTGGAGAAAATGCTCTTTTGGCAGTCAGTATTTGGTACAGCTCCCTGCTTTTTAATTTTTTTAATTCAAACCACAACATTTTTCATTTTCTGTTTCCCTTACAGTACTCTTATCCTGGGATATTGGGCTGTGTGTGACCCATAACGTAGGCTTACCTCGCTTTCTAACTTACTATAGAAATCAATATATCTCATGTCTAGTGAATTTCCAATTCCATCTGCTGAATTAACACTAGTGCTCTGTCCTCCTGAAACATTATTTCATTCTACACTTAGGCACTAATACATAATAGTATATCTACGTCAATGAAAAAAAATCCCCAAATCAATGCACAACAACTGTGTCTATTTACAAAATATATATAATATTAGATATGTGTGATCAAAACAGTGAGCACAGAACATTATCATTCCTCTCAAACACCTGTTTCTTTCTGAATATTGACCTGGTTTACCAGCAAAATGGATTGGATGTGGATTAGAAAAATTGTTCTGCATATTCCAATTAACCGCTACAACATTTGACGATTGAAAACTGCATTATTATCACAGACTACATGCAGAGGAAGGCACTTAAGAGGAATGATTTATGATTCTCTTCAGACGTTTTCTGAGAACATGGCAGAATAAAAAATGTTTTTTTTTACATAGCATTTCATTTGAGCGGATTGTACTCTTTAAAGTCTGCAAAAGTATGTGAGTTCAAATAGTTCAAATGTATCCATAATCATAGCAATGGAAGAAAATAAAAGGATTCAAAGTTTACATGGTTCCAGGTTGTTTTGTTATGCATTTAATAAGGCAGATCCCCTCTTTTTTCCTTGGAAAGAGTGTCATATTTGCCTCATTCACCGTTTGGTTAAACCAGAAACTTCTTATGCACAGTGTAGCTCACAGTGGATCTATATACAACCAGTACAGTTAGCCAACAAACAAACCCTGTTATGTTAAAAATGAACATGGAGAGTGTTTCTCACTCAGATAAGAAAAAGAAAAGATGTAAAGCGAAAGAAAGAGTAGAAGAAGAAATAATAATAAAAAATAAACAACCTAGACAGTATATTCACTATATACAAGATAAACAGCTAGCATAGAAGGACACTTAAAATCAAGGATACGCAGCACTGGTCTTTCAAAATATTCCCCAGCTTTTTTGCTGGCGTTTTTCTGAAGATACTCACTGTCTAAGACTATCTACAAACATGGAACGTCCTTTCACTATTAACATGAAATCCCAGCAGTATTGTAAGTACATAAAACCTTTGATTGAAGCCGATGTTGCTGGATATACAATTGAAAGGATTCGAAATCTGAATGGAAAACAAAGACATTATTTCTTTGTTGAAAGGCTGAAACGGAGGATGGGACATTGGTGGAAATGGTTTCTTTCACACCAAAAAAAAGAAAGAAAGAAATGTACTGGCTTCCAGGTTAGTATTTTACAAGTATTTAAAAAAGTTTTCGGTAGGCATTTTAAAATATATTCCATCAAAAATAGTCTGACAAATTTACCTAGTACAAAATAAATGTTTTGAAAATGACAGAAGATTTGAGGAAAACGTTTTCTTGCTGTATATCGGGTTCTAAGTTTAGTAAAAAGGGGCTGTAAAAATTGAATTAAAGAAACACGTAACATCTAATGTCTTTAAACAGTGATCAGACGTGATTATTTGTCACCTTTGGCAAATACGAATTGTATTGTCGCAGACGTGCCGTAAAGCGAGGCACGTGCAATGGCAGCTCCGACGTCGATGTCCTCGTTTGGGGATTTGTGTTTGCGAGGTATAATAGCGCCAATAGCTTTCAACGTAATTCCACATCTCTTCCATCACCCGTCTTCCTCCTCTCAGATGACAAATGAGGATTTGTGTCGGAAATCCCCCTGGAAGAGAGAAGATTGAGTAAAGGAGGTTTAACCGATTCCCTTAAACTGTAAGAGTTTCCAGGAGATTTCTTAAGCTCTTGGAAGCCTTGATAAAAAAATAACATCTCTTTCTTGTCCCTTACCTCATCCTCTGTTCTGACATAGTCCACTCCATCTCCTTTTGCCGGAGCTTTGTAACTGAGGACGAAAAATATAAACCGTCAGTTTTACATCTGTGAAATCTTTTAAGCCGACAGTCGCTACTATGCATTTCAAATATCTGAACAGACTACATGTGATGTTAGGACTGAGCTGGAAACATTCAGCAGCTCCTTGGGTGATGAAATGGAAAAAAGCCATAAAACGGTGAGTCAAAACTGCTCTGGGACAGAGTGTGACTCAGATGAAGTCGCTGTCAAAGTCGTGCGCTTACTTGTTTCCCGTCTGCTTCTGGCTGGTGAAGTAGCCTCGTTTATAGGCGCAGAAGATGCCCACTGTTATACACAGAAGGACCGTCACCACAACCACTACGCCCAGGATGATTCCAGCAATGTTGATGTCATCTAGAGACAAAGGTCAAGCGTGAGATCGTGGCTTTGCAGGGTGTCTTTATCACTTGTGAGAAGGTGACCAAAATACGTACAAACTTCCATCATCTGTGGTCCACATTCAGAGAATCCAGCCTCATTCCTGGCTCTGCAGTAATATTCTCCAGCGTCCTCCTTCCTGACCGCACTGAATTTCTGAAGATCATAAAATACAGTGGTTTAAACTGACAAATCATTTCCCGTAATGTTTGGGCTCAGTGAAATGTAAATAACAATATCATTTTATTTAGCAAGGATGCATTAAACTGAATTAATAAACTGGTAGAGGTTCTTAATGTAACAAGAATATTAAAATAGTTTTCAAATAATAACTGTATTTGTAATTGTATTAAAAATTAAAACAAGTAATAATAATTTAAGCATTTAAAATGTTTGCATTTTAAATTAATTGAAATAATTTAATTATGTTTAAAAAATAAATAAATAAATAAAACAGCGCAAGATATTAACAATGTTCCTGTGAACTACATTTTTTGATAACATTTTAACATAGGGACCAATTCTCACTATTAACTAGTTCCTTTGTAGCATACCTATTAATAATAACATATTGGCCGTTTATAAGTAGTACTAAAGCCCATATTCGGCATGATCATGTACTACATTATTACATGCCTTCGTGGAATACTTGATTCTGATTGGTCAGTCGCTACATTCCAAGGTTTGTAATTCCCAGATAACAACCTAATAACAATTAGCAAATTAGAAGTTTATTATGGCAAACATTATAGTTAATGTTTGTTAATAGTGAGAATTGGACCTTAAAATAAAGCGTGACCACGATTTAAAAAATTTATATACTATGACCTGGTTTCATAGACGGGGCTTAGCTTAAGACAGGAATAGGCCATAGTTCAATAAGGACATTTAAGTAATTTTTAAAAACATGGGTTGGAAAAAAGCCTTACTAGTGTGCATCTTAAGACAAAACAAAGGCACTGACATGTTTTAAGATCAGTCAGTGCAAGTTTCTTTGAGTCTGTGAAACCAAGGGAATATGTTTAAACATTTGTTTTATTTTTGAACCCTTTCATCACAACTAAAATGTTTTTTAGTCACCTCAAATTAGATGCCCAAACTGATTTAAATCAGTGAATATGGCATGATGAAATATGAACTAAATTTAAAGGAACATAGAAGCATCTTTGTGTACGTGTGTGTTATAAAAGTAAGACAGAGGTGTTGAACGAGGCTCTTGCAGATCTTAAAAAGACACACAGTAAACTCTTCAGAGGTTGTCTCCTCAGGGAAGAAGCTGTTCTGCAGCGCAGGTCAGACTTTACAAAGTGGTGTGAAGGTTGACGAGGGCACAGAGTACAAATGGCGGAGAATGGCACTCTGGAATGTGCAAATGAGGGCAGCAGATTCCCTTCGTGGCTGAGCCCATCGCACATCAACTGGCTCCCCAAAAATATCCCTTCGCCTACCCCATTGCCTCTTTTCCCCAACTCACCAGAGTGCCCATCTCTCCACTCAGGGTGTAGGTGGAGTTCAAGAACTTTGGGCTGCTCTTGGGATCCTCCGGGATTTCCTCCTTGTTGCGGAACCACTGGTACTGGGACTTTGGGTAGCCCTCATCCTCCAAGCAATGCAGCTCCGCGGGTTTGCCTACTGGGACGGACTTGGGTACGGAGCATCTGGGCACGACGGGCTTGACTGCATGCCACATAAGAGAAAAGAAAGCATCCTCACACACATGCACCTTAGTGACTCCAACTGCAAGCATCCTGGCCAACTGAACATGCTGCTCTTTCCCCTTTTAGAGCCCTGATTAAACTCAGATGCAGTTTCAGAGGTTTCCTCATATAGCCCTGAACACGCCCTGTAGAGTTATAGCTGCAAGCATCCTCAAATGTGCGCCAAGGGTGGGTGCGTTGGCCCACCGCTCCGTCTCATGTTACATCGCAGCAGTTGGGAAGTACTAACAATGCTACGTCTACAACTAATTCTAAATTCCTTGAAAAACCCAACAGAGCAATTTATAGGTGCAGAGTTATTTGAGTGGAACCCTCACCTCTTACAGTGAGCGATATCAAAATCTCATCGAAGGATTTCTGATCGTTTATGGCAGTGACTTCACAGCGGTAATCTGCAGTGTCTGCTCTTGTTGCGTTGAGAATGACCAAGGTCGCAGGTTCTCGAATTTTCGCTCTCTTTTCCAAGTCACCTGGAGACAATTAATAGAAGTGAGAAGATTTATAGTTGGTTGGAACAGCTGGAAGAAAAGCTGCTAAAGCCGTGTTAATAATAGGTTTCAATCTGACAACAGTAAAATTTCAATAGTTAATGCAATAGTTAACTACAACTAACACTACAACATTGAAGATAATGTTAATTTATAGTAAGTAATAGATAATATTAATAATATATATATGATAAATACTACATTATTCACTATTAATAATTTTTGTTTAGAAAATGTATTAGTACATAAGCAAATTAACATGAACTTAAATATAATAAACACTGTTAAGGTATTGTTCATCATTGTTTAATCAAGTTAAGGCTGTTAGGTTAAATGTTAACGAACTGAAATGTATTACAGTATGGTTAGTTTTACCATATTTTTAATCTGGGTTAATGTATAAATATATTACAGATTTTTTCTCTTTTATATTTCAGTATAGTACTTTTAATTCATATTTCATTGAAATGTTACACATGTTTTGGCATATATTTCTGTTCAAAGGTTTTTTTGAAGAAAAATTAATACTTTTAGTATGGAAGTACTGAACTGATCAAAAGTGACAGTGAAAACATCTTACAAAAAAAAAAAAAAAACAGTTTCTTATCTCTCTTTTTTATTAATCTAAGAATTATATAAAAAAAAACCTATCACTGTTATTTTACAAAATTATTAAGCAGCATAATTGTTCCCAACTTTGATAATATTAAGATATAATATTTTTTATTTATAATATTTTTTATTTTAGGATCACGCGACATTGAAGACTAGAGCAATCATGCCAAAAAATTATTTTTTTGCCATCAGAAGAATAAATATATTCAAAAAGGAAACATTTATTTTAAATTGTAACAACATTACTATTTTTACAACATTACTGTATTTTTTATAAAAAAAATCGTAACTTTTTTTGTACAAATTAACATTAACCAACATTATTAAAATGCTGTTTAAATGTGCTGTTGTTCCATGTTAAATATTGCATAAACTGAATGTTAGCAACTTAAACCTTATTATACAGTAATTACTGTACGGCACAGTGTTCAGTAGAATGTCGTATAGCTTACCTGCTATTTCTTTGTCAAAATATACATAACTTGGCTCTCCCTTCTTAATCTTCTTCCATTCTATTCTGGGACTAGTAGTGGAGATTGACTCTATCATACAGGACAGCTCGATCGCTACATAGGGAGAAAAAAACGAAAGAGCTCGTGAGCAGATCCGATGGCCTGTTTAATGTTAGAATCAGCAGCTAACGAATTACTCAGCCTTACATTCAAACTCATTGACCCATGGTTTAGCATTCGTCGTCTTGAGGATGACTGCCAAGGTGCCGATGTAGCCTGCAATGAGAAGACACAAACAAACATCAGTTTTTTGTTGAACTAACAACTTGACATTTGCGGGGGGTGTTTTTACGGTCAAAACCACACGTGATATTGGTACCAATGCATTTCTATAAAGATTTCTGAAACTTAATTAACAGTCAAACCCAGAGGCCAAACCCTCTACCCTGACAGCACACATTCTTCGCATCACTGTGAGCTGTGAACGGTTGTGTTACCAGACCGGAATATGTTACCAGCCATTTTTAGTTTCACTCTCACAACAAACATCACTGATGTAAAAGCGTCCCACCGCAAATAATTGTGTGGACTGACAAGCAGTCTCCGTTCTGTTACGAAAAACAGCTGACTGCTTTACAGTGAAGGCCAGGGGGCTCGCTAAGTTCATGTAGTTGCTAATAAACATGCTAAATCAAAAAGGTCAACTTTGAAGTTCATACTAATTTTAGAAATTTGTGTCTCATCGTTTTTGTCCAACATCAAGAAAATGTTTAAAAGGATTTAATCTAGTCTAGTAATGAAGAAAAGCACTGTTATATTTGCATAGAACCTTATCGCTTAACTCTACCATAGATAAGCAATTGAACACTATTCATAATCAGTTATGTGATATTTCAGTTTTCCTTTTTTCATTCATCTGCAAAAATGTCAACAATTCTGTGTTTTTCTGTCAATATGGGGTGCTGTGTGTACATTAATGAAGGAAAAAAAACTTAAAGGGGGTCTGAATACTTTCCGTAGTACCCACTGTAAATATCAAAAACATTGTTTTTTATGAAAGAGCATATATTCAGGGCAAATGAAATTTTAATGGCCATCTGATTGCTAGGGATAATTTTTATGAATCTTTGATGATTGTATTTTGGGCCAAGGCTCTTGAGAATTCATCTATCTAACACAGAACAAGGCTAGCAATACAACAGAAGTAGCAGCAAATCTGACTAAGAATCAGTGTATTGTGGTAAAAAAAATAAAAAAAGATGAAGATCACTGTATCCAAGCTTTTTCTTTTTGTCCTAAATATCATTATTAATTTACATAACATAACTTTCTTGTGAATATGCATTAGTATATACAGATTGACATAGGAACAACCAAGTAAACAGACTGATGTCATTCTCACTAATCAAAAGTTTACATCAGACTAACAATTCTCAGTTCATTTCGAAACAGACAGAAAAATGAAAAATGACTCCGCTGAACTTAGTAATGGCGCAGGATGATGATGAGTCTTTTTGACCAAATTATTAAAAAGAATCAACTCATAAGAGTCATTTGATTACGAATCAGTACTACTCACATTGTGCAAACACACCCTAGTAGGATTCAGTGTTATTTTATTATTATTTATTTACTATTGAGGTATTGATTCAGATGAAAAATTGTCTTCACAATTTCCTTTAGTCAGATAGATCAATTAAGCATGAGTATTGGGTAGGGTTGTGTACTGAAACCCGATTCCATTATGGCACCGGTACCTAAGTAACCGGTATGTACCGAACCGAATCAAAACGCGGATTTCGGTGCTGTGCCTAAACGACAAACCCAATATATCTATGGCGGCAAATCTATGGCATTAATAAGCGAGCGCACCATTGATGCTGG
>JAUCMU010000046.1:6928369-6945833 GCA_032275025.1 Enteromius treurensis | reverse complement strand
CTGCTTACCAATGACTACTAATGCCTAACTAATGATTCATAGTGTGCAGTTATTATAAAGTGTTACCATTTTTATTTATAAGTATTGATTCAGGCCCCGGAACTGTTTTAAAAGTATCGATTTGGCACCGGTATCGAAATATCCCTAAACGATACCCAACCCTAGTGTTGGGTGCAATTAGTTACAGTAATTTAATTAGTTTTCCCTTGAAAAATAAAGTAAGGGATTACTCTAATTTATTTACAGTTAATTCCTATGTAATTCAACTTAATACTATGTATAGACTGTAGAATATTTATATACAAAACAATACAGTAGTGGATTTAACATCCAAATTCAATGTCTAACCTTGTAACCTAAATTCATGCTTTATACATAACCCTTCCAACTTAAAATATTTTCTTGAGGACAGTATATTGGCAACACTTTAGTTGCCAATTTTCACTATTAACTACTTGGTTGTTAGCATGAATATTACTGGGATATTAGCTGTTTATAATAATTTTAAAAACGCATATTAATGTATCATTCTGCAAGACCTTATTCTAAATCCTTAATGCTACTGTATCTAATTCTTACTTTACTAAGTATTAATAAGCAGTCATTAGGACTATATTAAGCCATAGTTAATAGTGAGAATCAGACTCTAATCTAAAGTGTTATCTATTATAGTCTATTATAGTTTTGTCTATTAAGAATTCAAAGAGTCCTTGTACCACTAACTTGTCGAGGTTAATACAAGATTTAGAAAGTAATTAAATACTTTTTGGAATGAGTAATTTGTAATCTAATTACACTGTTGAAGATGTAATAAGTAATTTGTAACTAATTACTTTTTTAGAATAACTTGACTTAATATTAGTTGTTAATTCAGAACTTGCAAGAAGAGATACAGATCAAGTGCAATGACGTTATGGGAAAGGATGCAGGATGTGAAAAAAAAAAAAAAGACAATACATACCTCACAATTAATCACATCCACAGATGCTAACATCCTCTTTTACAATCACATCCAGAAATACGCAGGACACAAAGGCCACTGGCCACTCTAGACGGGCAGGAAGTGGTGATGTTGTCTCCCGTCTCTTTTTTCTGCCTGCCACATCCTGTCCTATCGTATCATCAAATAGGAGGCTGGTGCTCAGCGCTAGCAAAACTATAGCCTGTGTCAGTAACGCTCGCCTCCGTACACCTCCCAGAGTGATGTAAGGTCTGTCCTGTCGGGTAAAGTCTCTGTGGTCTGATGCCATTTGAGGAATAATTGAGCCCTCAAACAAGGCAGGTGCTCTGTGACCTACATATCCTGACCTCTCTCTTCCTGTTTGGAAAGCACAGCTGGACGAGATGTGACAATCCTAGCCAAGCTTTAATCTTCCACTTCTTCCTTTAGAGGCATAACTGTTGGTTCTCTTCAGTAATCTTAGTTTAATGCCCCGGTAAAATCCTAGGCATTACAGAACTGAATAATATAATAGACCGAGAGAGCGCTTCCTGACTTAACTGAACTTCCATATCTACATAATGCATCTCCGTGCTGTTAAAACAATCAGTGGATGGTATTTGTAGCACAATGTTGATAATCACAAAATTTTATTTCTTCTCTTCTACTTAACCTCTTTATATTTTGGTTTTGGCTAACAGCGAGGTACTTATAATGGAAGTGAATTTTGCTGTAGTCTTGCCCAACAATTATGAAATGAACATTTTTGTTTACATAATATATGTGTGTATTGTGTATATTTATTATGTATATATATGAAGGCACTCACATACAGTAAATATTTAGAAAATGTTTACATGTATATAATTGTATTAATATAATTTATATATAAATCCTATTTGTCTTAAATATATACATGCGTTTGTGTATTTATATATACACAATATATTATGTACATAACGATTAAATAATAAATCACGATTAATCCTTGCCTAGCACTAAAAAAAACAAGTATATTGTGAAATACTATTAATTAACATTTTTCTATTTTAATGTAAATTTTAATTTTGAATATAATATAATTCTGTGAAGGCAAAGCTGCAATTTCAGCAGGAATAGAACTAATTCTAATATGCTGAATTGAAAATCTTTTGGAACCTTATAAAAATCACTTCCGATACATTGAAATATTGTTTTATTTAAAAATCTTACTGAAAGATATCATCAAACTTTTAAACAGTTGTGCTGTTATGAGCTTCACGTTTCTGCTTTTAAATAATTTTTAAGAAAAAAAGTCCAAATTACGCCTGGAATACTCCACACCAAAAAAACTACACCAACGGACCAACATGGAATTAAACTGAAAAACTGCACTATAGTGAAAAAGGTCATCAAAGAGGTCACCGTACACGAGGAGGCCATTTTCTGATCCTGGCATCGACACCTAACTCAGCATGATGGTCTACGGAGAAACATTACACCACAGAGAAATGAGTTATACGGTCAGAATCATGGGGTTGTTTGGACAGCCTCCACAACGCAGTGTTTAAAGCCCACCACACCCTGCATCGTGATCTGTAAGCGGCGTGTAGAACCGCCGAAACACATTCTGCTCCGATGCAGCCTGTCAGAGAGCATTCAACACATGCGGTTCACTCAGCAATGCATGAAGTGGATAATATTCCTTGTTATTTTTAAACTGCAGCATTGATTCATTTCGCTGGGGGGAGGAGGGGAGGCTGTTCACTGGCTGAGAAAGAGATGCCCACAGAGCCATTCATTACACATCCCGGGTCTACTTCACTGGGATTTGATTGGATGTTGATCGTATCCAACTGGAATAGATTCTAAAGCTGGAGGAGCGATATCACATGGAGAGCCGAACTCGGGCTGTGCCCCCGCAGCTTTAAAATGATCTGCGTGTTTGTAGCCCTGAACAATTCATGATGTGCAAGAGGTCGCAAATCCTCCTCCGCTGACACATGGATAACTGTACAGCAATATTCCCAGAGTGACTTTGCTGAGGAGTGTTTCTTACACTACAGCCTCTGAGTCTGTACGCACACTTGTGTGGACGCATGGTATAAACTTGAGTGTTGGATTTCGAAACCATTGAGAAATAACAAAGGAGACAACGTGTTTTAAATTCACATATTGTCTCATGGGCATTTTGGCATTTGTTTTATTTTTTGACGCTGACAGGAGGAATGACACAGGCTGTGTTCTGAAATCTATTGGACTACCTAGGCTTCATCGCCTACAAAGAGCTTCATAGAGACTGGTGTCCATCACTTTACATACACTATTCACACAAATTTGAATTATACACACATATATATGATTACACATATATAAGTATTATTATTATAATAGGATTTTGTTTTCCACATACATATACTGTATATGGGTAGTTGACGTATCAGTGTGTCCTATGGTATGATTGAAAGATGTAAAAAACATGCTGTTTGTAACTCTAAGAATGAAGATACATTTTTTCTCATGTTATGTATGAGTTTTTTCTACATTTTTGCTATGTCACACCATAGGACACAGTCCAATTTTTATTTTTCAACTACCCCTATATCTACCTCTCTATATATTAATGACTATAAAAAAAGTTATATATATATATATATATATATGTATGTATGTATATATATATATATATATATATATTATATATCTTGCTGTACTAGCCATTTAGCCTCACCATGTTATTTGTGATTATACTACAGTTATTGTGATCAATCTGACAAAAGCAATGCAGGCATACAGAGCACGTGATCTCTGTGATGCACAAATGTACCAAAACAGACCCTCCCACCTCTGTAATAAACACGGAGGTGTTAGTCCCGTCCAAAATGGTACATAAAATCATGGACGACAGGTGATAAGAATCGAAGCTCACATGTAGTTTAGAAAACTAGTCCAGTCCGAATAGGGCTACAGTGCAATTCGGCTAGGTATACATCCACGCTAAAATATCAAGGTGAAAGGCTTTTGAACTCTATATATATATATATATATATATACACACACACACACACAATTATAGTTAATTATCAATTATAAAGTTAATTATAAGTTATACATTTAGAATTATATATAATCAATATATAAAATTACAATTATTTTACAGGATTTAAACATTTTTTAAAAGTAAAGGAATTAAATTAGCATACATGTTTTTGTAATTAAGCAATATACATTTAATAATATGTATGTATATACATAATATATAAATATATGAAATATAGAGCATCAATATTAATACTATTGATATTTTATTAATAAAAATAATAATAATATTATATATATATATATATATATATATATAATTTTTTAAAAGTAAACATCTAAAATATACAAATAAATGAACAAATAAGTCTATTAATAAAAAAAAAAAAAAGAAAAGGACAGGAAATGAGGGGAAAAGTCACTTTACTCCATGCAAAAATATGAATGCCCGCTGTATTCCAATATGCTCCAATAAGCATACATTTAAAAGGGGAAAATCCCATGCATTTCTGTTGAGATAAGGCTCCTTGTGAAGCCAGTCACCTCAATACTTGACATGGCAGTGTTAAACCCCCTCTACAAATAATCTCCTGCATAGGACATCCCACCTGCTCCAGGGAAAGTAGCTTAGCTGACCTCTCAGAACTCACGAAAACAACGGCATAAACAAAAGTGTAGAGGTTTAAGGCTTGAGTGAGTAATGGTGGTGTTTTTACAGCTGTGGATGACTCTTCCTCTCGTGACGCTGCCCAAACAACGACCTCAACGCTTTACATTTTTATCTCCTTTATTTACACATTTAGGTCTGCTATGGTTTATTTGCATTTGCGTTACAAGGCAGAAAGGTTCAGCACGGACTCTTTGCATAGGCACATAAGATTAAAGAGAAAATCTTCATTTGTAAAGGTCTGAAGTTGAATATTCAGTCGCTTACATTCTAAAAAAAAGTTGCTGGAGAAATGACAGTAATGACCTCTTGCTTTGCCCTCAGACTCATCTGTTTCATCCAATCTCAAGAGAAGACATCTAATAATGAAAGCTGAGAGGAAGGTACCTCAGGGAGCTAGACAGTCATTACATAGGCTGTACATCTTGTTCATTTCTCTGTAACCCTCATGTTGGATCTATCCATATTCCCTGGTTTTTATTCAATTGAGAAAAATGATTCTGTTATGCAACATATTCCCAAAGTCCCATTACTCTAAATGTTGTGAACTGTCAGATTTCTATCATGGAAGAAATGGGTTTGTTTCTTGTTCCACCAAGACTAAAAATAGTAGCGTTCAGCAAAGATAAGGCAATCTCCACAACGAAAATACCTCTGATATTCCTTCAGCTGCTGAGCAAATGTCACTAGGCGTCACTTCAAAGTGCAAGTGTAGAACAAGCAGGCATTCCTCTGATGAAAACACAACACTGACTTGCTCTGGTCTACAGGAGGAATGTTCATTGTCTGTGAAAGATGTGCAATCTTTTTAAAATTACATTCTTTTTCTTTTTATACTTTTTATACTTATATTTCTTATAGAGCCTTTACATAAGGAGGGATCCTGTACTGAAAAACAAGTAGACGAGGGGCAAGAGAACGAAATAGAAAGCAGGAATTGAGACACCTTTTTAAGAATTTGACTATTTTTAACTCGACACAGCATCTTAGAAACACGGGACGCTCAGAATGGCATGCGACAGCTTAAGATGTCTGTCAACATATAGATCCCATATATGTGATATATTCCAAAAATAAGGTTAAATAAAAATGTAATATATAATATAATGTAAAATTATTCTGTATATATATATATATATATATTATTAACATTTATTTATTTATAAAAAAAATTTAGATTGTAAAGTATGTATTTGAGTTTAGTGTGTTAATTTTTTATAGCAATTTTTGAGTGAAAATTGTTTCTATACCATATTTCTCAGTTTTCTCACATATGTATATGTCTACACACACACATAAATACACATACAGTATATACATATACATACGTACTCCTTCTTAAATGTATAAATATGATTGCTCTCTGTCTGAATAGACAGATTTTTTAAAACTAATTAAAGATTTGTCTATCTGATGGATGCTATTATTTAGATGAGGTAAGTCTAGTTAGACTAGACTAGGGTGCACTAGGCACACGTGCAAAAGGATTCATTTGCATTACTTCTAAATTTGGTGGTCTGTGACGGTTCACTTTTCGCCAGAGGCTGTGCTCTTTGCATTTGTAATTTTTGCATTCACGTGTGGATGCTATAGGCTCTCTTGGAGGTATTTGAGGGCTAGACTCCAGCCGAGCTCCCTTCTGATCTAGCCAGGTCAAAGACTAAGCTTGAGTTGAGCCAGTGAGAGAGGGGCAGCGGTGTCACAGAATGCCTGAGTACATGTCACTTTGCGTCAGCATTAGCTACTGCAGGAGGCCCCCTTTCCTTTTGTCCTCCAGCCGACTGAAGTTCACAGGACCGGTGTGCGTATCTCCCACTCCACATCTCTGCCCTGTTTCACTTTATGCCCCTTCTGCATGACAACCAGCTTCAAATGAGGTGAGATTTTGATAGTCAGGTATGATTTAGTTGGAAGATCAAAATAAACGAGTATGGCTTCAGTTGATTGCATCAAAAAGCGGTACAGGGAAATTAATTTCACAGATATGTCTTATTAGAAATACTTTCCACCTCACATTCCAATCACATGAAATAACTGGCCTTGATTATATCAACGCTTTATTTCCAATAAAAATAGACCCCTTGTTTAGTGTCACACATCACATGGTTGAAGTCCACATGAACACCAATCGAAACCTTTGTTTTGTGACACAGTTTCAGACAGTGGGAGTGAATGAATACTAAATTAATCGGGACAGGGCCTGATGGCAGAACAAAAGCATTCCTGATAGCAACAGTACAAAGCCGGATCACTTTTGAGTGGCACAATTTCACCAATTTTTTTAAATACAAATAATTGAGCAAATATATAGGCCTATTTTAAAAAAAATAGTTGTGTTATAATTGAATTTACCATATTTTTTGTCTTAGATAAACTGACATTTATAAAATAAATAATGAAATAAAAAATAAAATTTCAAAGTAATAAGTATTATGGATTGGCCATCTTTTCATGGTGGTTCTTTGCCTTGGGTCTGAGATGCTCCAGCATGACTTCAACCGTATATAGAAAAATAAAATTAAATCAAAAAAGAAATACAAAAATAGAATAAAATTTAAATAATTATTAATAATAAATATAATATAATTAAATTAAATAACAAATAAATTATATACATAGATAAATAAAAAGTAAAATAAAATAATTTAGGGGTCTCTGAGTAATAAAATAACTGAGAGGTCTCGAAAACATAATTCAACAGTAATTCAACATACTTTTTAACATACCTTTTTTATTCAGGTAGTATAATAAATATGTGTAGGAAAATCCCTGATGTATCAACTTGTGTAATGTAAGTGCTTTTCCAGCTCTTAAAAAGGCCCTAGAGTCTTGAGACCCCTGCACAGAACATGAGGGTTAAAATGCAGCCTCAGGTAACCACCATCCCTGAACCTCCCCAAACACAGGTTAGTGATTATTCAGAGGGCAGTTGTACGTAGCAAGACCATGAGTTATTTTCCACAGGGGTGAGAACAGGTTACTGTTGGAGAAGCCTTTGCTATTTATAGCAGTTGTCAACAGCAGGCAGAGACTGCACGGCATACTAATTGGTTGCATTTGCAGGTAAGTCAGAGCTGTGCTGTATCTCCTCCCGTCCCATTCGTGGGCAGCCGGGAGCACTGACCGTCCCACGATAAGATCTACTGGAGGCTTATTTTTTACCCTCTTGGATGCCATTTCAACAACTGTTTTCCACAGATTCTGATAATGACAGATATGAAATGCATTTGCATACATTCACACGTTATGTAGACTACGCTTATCTCCTCCGTCAGCGATAAAAGGCCCTAATTTAGCTCACCAAATCGGCTGATCGGAGGATCCCGTATTCGCCGTGAGGCTCCAGCCGAAATCTGTAAATCGTGTCGCACTCAGCTCCAGAATTAGCCGCTCACTGCTTTCAGCACAGATGGCGTCATCCCCTCTCACTGCAAATGCCTCACATTCTAGTACAAGCACACTGACCTCTTCCTTAATCCTAATTAGGACTGTAATTTCTGCCAGAGCCTTCTTCAAGAGCGGTGGCGGTACAAGCGTGTGCATTGAAACATAAAGAAAAACCTTGTCTTCTCTAACTTGTAACCATATGAGATGGTGACGTGTCTGGATTTCTGATGACGTCTTTACGATGATGGATTAGAGCAATACATTCAAGCGTCACTGCAGCCGGTCTGCATGTTTCTCTAAATAATGGGCTGTAGCAAATACATAGGCGAATTGGAATAAATCCCTGAGCAGGCTTAGTAAAATCGAGAGTGAGCTGAAGTCTAAAGGACATTGACTCGTATATTCTCTCAGCTGTTAGAGTCCTAAAAGGGCCCAGTTCTGGAAACAACATCTATTGTCGAGCATGTGAATTGTGTAGCAAAACAGCGAGGTGAGGATTGGCTGACAGCTGAATAATGCCACCCCACAGTCGCTGGAGACTTGTTGATTTAGCAGGGATATGCACATAATCCTCCTCACTTCCTGTTCAAAAGAAATGCCCCAGAATGCAATGGGGTAGGTGAAAAGAGCTCCCTGGGGGTGATTTGTATTGTATGTTTATTACAAATGTAATAAACACTTGGTGAAAAAATTGTGTAGATCTTGGTCATTTTAAAAATGCTATTTTATATATAAATATATATACTGTATATATATAAATAAATAAATATATATATTTTTTTATTTTTTATTTTTTTTTTATTTATTATTATTAAGTGACAAAACATAGTTTGGGAAATTTTATATTTTTAAACAACATTGTACAAGTAAATATATTAATAAAATAAAGAAATTATTATAAAAAAAAATTCAAATAAAATGGACTGGCCATTTTTTCCATGGTGGTTCCTTGTTGATGGTCCAAAATGTCTTAAACAGGATTTTTTCCCCCTGAAATGTAGCATGCTAATCATATAACGATGACATTGACTCACAATAAACTAACAAAAGAAAACATATGACATATAAAAAAATATATACCCAAATTATAAAATCAAATCAGTGGGGTAAACAAGAGAGTATCTCTATAGAATCACGCTCTCACTAAACAGTGACTAAACCAGCAGCAGGAAGCCTATAAACTGCATAATAGACCCGGTAGCAGCATTCACTCCTCTCTTCAAGATACAATCAGTGCTAAAACAGCAAGCCAAGCAAAAACCCCTGAACTCTCATTGTCTATTGTACAGCACTGGCCCCCCATAGCATCTCTGGTTAATTGCCTTTTGTTTGCACTCTTGTACAAAAGCCATGTTGTGCAGTGCTACTCGCTGCTCTGAACAGTTTGGAGCTGAAGTTGCTGCCGCTGTCATAAAAATCTTTACCTCTACCACATGCATCTGTTCTAAAATAGATTGCATTTAAAAATGAAATCGATATGACTATTGGCTAAACCGTAACGTTAGTTTGTATCAGTAATTGTGGATAGATTTCTTGCCATCACAAAATAGCCAATTCTAGTAAACAACAAGTAAAATTTGTTTATCTTAAAGTGAATATATTTCACTATTTCACTATATTTAATTTTGAATATAATTAAAAAAACAGCTTATGTTCTGCTATACAAGTAGTAGAGTCTGCAAAAAGGTTTGTTCCTTCACGACCACTTCTTTCTTTTCATTTGCAAATGTGCATATATGCGCCGCATTCACTTCTGGCTCTATAGCAACACCTCCTCTCTCCAGCACATTCTGCTTTACTTCAGTCCCAGCACACAGAGTTTTAAATCAGGACCGCAAACCCAATCAATCCTTGAACACAGTTCTGCAAATACTGTATATAACTGGTTATGCAAGCCATTTATTTGGAAAACGGCCAAACACACATATGTTGAGGTTTGCAGCTATGCTAAAACGCAGCCGAAAACCTGTTTATCTGAGTGAATTAATTAACATGAAGTGAACTGTGACAGTGTTCCGGGATTTTGAATCTCCTAAGGGTCTCTAATGTAAACGAGAGAGGGTCTACTCTCAGTATGATTTATACATGTGTATAACAGGCTCGCTTGTTTGAGGAAGGCTTTTTGGATCGGTTTTCTTTGATGTGAGATTAATGCTCATCCTCATGCCAGATCCACAGAGGTAATACAGAACAGAGCAGACAGGAGGGTCACCGATAATGTGTGTCGGTCTGAGACAACAGGTGAGTCAATGTTTGGACAGACACTAAAGGTGAGAGGTTGACCAGGGAAAGCTACTTTCAGTGCTGTATCGACTTTCTACAACTGTTGCAACCTCTCTTGTTTGCCGATTGTAAGGGATTTTTCAGTCCAAATCCTGTCATCGTGCCTTGTTTTAAACCTATTCGGCTATATATAACCAAACAATTATTTTAGTAGTCTTTCATGCTCACCAAAGCTGCATTTATTTGATCAAAATGCTAGAAAATGAGTATAATTTAAACATATTCATATATATAATACACCAAGCAAAATACTAAAAAGGCCAAGAACTTTAAGCAAATAAACTTAAAATTCTGTTTTAAATTTCTTACATAAAACATTGGATTCAGAAGACAAGACTAATAGTATAACATTTATCATATGTACCACTTTTATGGTATTTTTGTGGCCTTTTATAGCATTAATTGTAACTGCATCAAATTTTTTTAAATTGCATGTGTTTTACATATGTGTAAAAATATGTGATAATACTTTTATAAGAGACAAATTCTCAGTTGTCCCTACTTTTAGCATGCCTATTATTAACATTTAGCTGTTTATTAGTACTTATAAAGCACATTTTCTTCATGACCATATTCTACATCCCTAATCCTATCCAATCCGTAAAACTAACTATTAATAATCAGTAAATTAGAAGTTTACTGAGAAAAAAGTCATAGTTGACGGTTTGTTAAAAGCAAGGACTGGACCTTAGATGAAGTGTAACCAAATATGTGTATAAATTCCATTATAAAACTAAGAATTGTCCAGCTTGTACCAAGAAGCTTTATGCATAAACATCTTTAGTTTCATATGCAAGACTGATCGCTCCTCAGAGACCGGGTTTCAACACTACAACAAATTAAAACAGTGAGAGTTATGCATAAATCTGTAATATACACTCATGCTTCACCTAAAAAAAAAAAAAAAAAAGCTGAGGAATTTAAAGAGAGTGAGTTAGCCTGAAACAACAAATGTTCGCAAAGGCATGCTTCAGACTCAAATACTTCACATACGCCGTCTAAGTGGCCAGAGAGGGAATGCTGCAGTAAAACAGGTGGGGTGAGATTGGGGGGGTTCACGGCTCGGGACGCACACCATCTGAGCACCACGCAAGCAGTGACCTCCCCAAAGAAACCACTTTATCACCTGCTCAGGAAGATCCCCTCTTGTTTGGGAAACGCTTTGCTCTTGCTCACTCGGCGAAAATGTGGAGCATTCGATGCCCATCCGCTTGCCCGGACATCTAAAACAAATGTGGACATTCCGGTGGACCGTGGGAGGATGTAAAAGACTGACATCTTGACGCAACCGCACGAAAGCACATGATATCATGTGGCGTTAGCAGAAGAGCAAGGGTGTGTACTTCTATTCAACAGTCAGATTCTGTTGCTCTTTTCCCCATTTGCAGAAGCGTTAACACTTGTAAAAACAAATCATGAAATGTTCTTGGTTTTCCACGGGGGTGACATTAAAACTTGGACAGAACTCTCGCAATCCTTCATGATTTACCAACAGTGACATTTCAAATGCTTTGGCGCTTCTTCAAGGCCCAGGAGGCCACACCGATTACGGATGGAGATTACAAACACATCTGATGTTAACATGCCCTGTTTCAAAAGAATAAATAAGGGAAAGAAGCACGTTTACAAGAGGAGCTTGAGCCAGAAGTATCCAAATCATCTTTGGAACACAAATGAAGACATTTTTGATGAAATCCGAGAGCTTTCTACGTTTTTGGGTCTTGTTTGTTTTAGGACCCTTGTTGTCTATGAAGGGTCAGAAAGCTGTCGGATTTCATGAAAAAAAAAAAAACTTAATTTGTATTCCTGGAAATGAAAGAAGTTTAATTGTTGACAAAATATGTGAATAAGTGGCAAAAGCCATTTTACCGCAAAATTCTTTTTTCTTTTCTTTTGCTGAAAAGTGGTGCAGGAACAAGATTGGCAATCGATCCTGTAAAGTGTGCATTCAACGGTTTTTATCAAGATCTCACATTTATCATGCATTTAAGCTAATCCACAAACGTAGAGCAAAACTCCACCTTTACTGTAAGGATTTATACGCACTGCATGCATTTTGCATCGGTTGCTCCAGATGTGCGTGTCTGCCAATTCCCAATGTCCTGAACCGACTGCATGATGCTTATCTGCTCTAAGCCTTTGCTGCCCAGGGAGAATACAATGTAAACGCACTAATGAGGGTAGTTTTACGAGGGGAATAGTATTTCCTCAACTGCTGAAAATATCTCTCACTCACTCGACTCTATTGCAGTCATTTTGGAATCTCCAATTTGGATAGCAGTAGATATAATTAACCCCACCCATGATAAGTGTAACACATGCGATTTCTACTTTTCTACTTAAGACAACTGCACTCTATTTTCCTGAAATGCGGCCAGATCAAATATCCAGCAAACTGATACAAGAATAAGTGCTTTACCATTGCACTTATGATCTCAACTTGTGCAAATATTCTGCCTCAACAATAGGATGTTGCCCATAGACATATAAGAGGTGATCTTGAGTGGTGCTGATAAGAAATAAAGCTGCATGGTTGCCCACTTCTGCATGAATGACTCTGTAGCAGAGAATTTGTTTCACTGCACATCTGTAGCAGTTTCATCTGCTCAAAAACGGAGATTGCAAGTGAAAATTCCATGAATGTGCACAGAACCATAAGATCATTGTGCAAAAAGGGAAGAAAAAGAATCTATTCTCAACTTTGGGGGAAACTTTCGCTCCTGAGGAATGCAATGGCTATACTGTATGGGCTCATACTTTCAAGGGACCAAGCTAAAAGGCATTATTTGTGAGTCTTCTTGGGCCATATTTTTGCCATAAATTATTTGTTGTCTCTATCCTTTCTCTACTGTTTTATGTTTTAATATTTCAAGAAGCCACACATCAGTGTTCTCTTTGTTCCTCAGTCCACAGAACAACAAAGGGAAGCAGTAATTTAAGGTACTACACAACACGTACTCAGACGATATAGCTTTCTGCCTCTTCTAGCTCAGCACTGTGAAATTAAACACAATAATCTAATCCCATATACGTGCACTGCATCATAATAAAAACATAGCAAAAACTTTAAAATTACAAATAAAAAAGAGAAAAGTGTCATTTGAGCTTGGAGGCAAATGATTGAAACTAACCTTCATAGAAACTCAATTGAAGCATCAGCATAATTAGAAATCTCTGTCCTCTAAAGAAACAATTTATGCAAATGCCACTGCAGTTCAATACTTTCAGGAGCCAGAAATAATCATAGGACATTAGCAAAAATTGCTACAGTCAATCAGAACATCCCCCAGGCCATGCACACTCCCAGAGCTTTGCCAATGAAGAGGTCAAGTACAACAGATACAGGCAGTTAATGTTGTGCAATAATGCTAGCAAATACATATCAGTGTATATCTAATACTAAATCGATGCACACACAAAATTATAAATCAAGATCTTTACTGAGCACTGCTACTCTGATATATATGAAACTATATACTATATACAATACTGTGAATTGATAACACAAAAATGCATATGGAAAACATCCACCTTGCAATCTGTAATCTTGATTATATTCAATTTCAATTTATATATTAAATAAAAGTTGCAAAGCTACACCTTTGCATTCCTTCTTATTTTCTACTCTGTCCTGCTCTGATGTTTCGGTAAACATCAACAACAGCAGCATCCTTTCCACTTCGTTTAGTTACAATAAGATCTTTTAATTACATCCAGCATTCTGGCATTGTTTCCGTATCTCTGCACGTTATTAGAACGTCTTAAGTCTCAGCAAATCTTCTTAAAGGCTACTGACTGATTAGTTTCCTGCAGGAAACGTCTCATGCACCCTATCTTAGCGACTCCTTTTAAGGTCATCTTGGTGTACGCTGATATGCAGCCGTGATGTAAACACATAGCCTGTATTGTCTGCTATAGGCCAAACTCTGAGATAACACGTCCACCTTGGGACACTCCGAACAAACTGCCATAACTGCCACTTTTCAGAAAACAATCAAAAATGTGCTTTTTGCCAGGATACTTAAGCCCAATCCTATTTCTTCCCCATACCCCAACCCTTCCGGTTTCACGCATTCATGTGAAGGGGTAGGGGTGTCTTGATTCTCTTTTGGTTGGAGGTGTAGGAGTTGGGGGGAAGGGGCCAGCCAGGCCTTCAAACTAAGATTTTCTGGGACCACACTTCAAACTAAGGGGTATGAGAATAATCCCAGCATAAACCGGCTACAGCAGCAACACCACTGCCCAAGCGAACAAAAAAAGTCCAATAAACGGAAGGCATTTTTGGCATTAATAAAGATTTTAATGAGAAGTAATCATTTGCTTTTTGTTACATTCAATCGTGTGTTCATATTTATGGTCCTGTCATTAAAAAGAAATGTTTGCAAAATAAAAATGACAAAATCTGTGTTGAATCATTCACAGTTAGATGTTGTCATATCTGGGTAGGTCAGTAAGAAGCACATTAATATATAAAAAAATGATTTGCTCTAATGCGCACCAGTATAGGTGTGTGTATTGTAGGGGCTTATCTATGTATAATGATGTGTAACGGTATAGTGGTAGTGATGTCCCATTTCTTAGGGGAATATTTTGACCCCTACTCCTTTATACTTTGTAGGTGAATGAGTATAAAATAGAATTGGGATGATAATTGTCATTTTGGGTGATATATCCCATTTATTCATTCTCATGAATTAAAAACCACTATACTCATAAAAAATAATTCGAAATTCCTGAGTTTTCCACATTGGCCTGCTAATTGGCGTCATGATTGAAATGCGTAGTTGTCAGTAAACAGTTGCTTAACAGCTTTAACCATAAAAGCTCCAGTCAAAACAAACTTATTCTGCGCATTAAATATCCTATACATACATAGGCTTATACACACACCTCTGGGCCACTGGGTAGTAAGATCTCAACCAATGTCTAGCATAATGACAAATATTCCAGGCACTTACTTGATCAGGACACACTCTCAAACCCACAGCAGCTGTACTCAGCGCATACAATTACAAAGTTCATTTAAGTTTTGAGGCCACTGGAGGAATCAAACATCCTTTTCAAAATATAAGCAAACCATTAAGCTTGTACTTCCAGTAACTTGCTTTTTTTACTCCCATTTTGCTGTGCATCACGTCTATGGGGGAGCTACGATGATGGTAATCTGACTCGAATAAAGACTTTTAAGTTTTATCTTAATCTTTAAATACAGGCGCTCAGATTTAATAGCATTTTGTGAATCAGATGGCATCTTGAAATAGATCTAATTCGCCTGTGGCTGTCATAAAAAGTTCAAGCTCAGCTTGCCTGGTTTTATTTTCAAACTCATCCCTGTTAACTTAGCAAGTAAGTGCGAGAAGCGTTATGAGGTGGCCTTAACGCCGGCCCGCCAGATGGTCAGAGCGCAATCTGTCAGTGCAATCTGACCAGTCGGCTAAACGCATACAACAAATCTGGTGCTAATGGTGGATTTTAACCCAGAGTGGAGTTACACTGCAAATAAGATTCGCATTAAGGTTGCTCCGTTTATGTTGCTTAAACTTATCAACTGCTAATCATTCTTTGATACAGGAAGTGGGGGCACTATTTTAAGAGAGGTGTTTTGCAGCTATTGCTCTTTAAAATATATAGGCTTAAAGGGCCACAAATGGAAATCGTTCAAAATTGATATGAAATAGGCTAGGGTAATACATTTTCTCCCATCTGGTGAACAACCCAATGAAAAAGTGGGCTGTCGAGCAGGTGATAAATTGTTCTTATGATTGACTGTATGCGGGTCTGACTAGAGTCATAAAAATGACAAAGCGTAATTCGATGGAGAGATAATAAATCCAAGTGTCTGAGCTGTTTGTTGATAGAGTTTCGTATCATGTATCGGAGTTTCTTGTACAGCCACACATCATCTCCCACATCTCTCACGTTCATCATCTTATTCCCTCAAAACCTCTGCTGGAACAGTCAACAAATGCATTTGCGGGTCTTTTTTTTATCACCATACCGAAGTATGTGCTCTTCAAAGCAGTCGCCTTAGAACTTGATATCTGCTGTGATGGATTCAAATCATCGTCACCAAGGTGAATCATGGGAGTTAGTCTGTTCTATCTGTCAGCCTTTGTACTTGTGATGGCGAACATCAAATACAAGGTGTGCAAATGGCAGATGTTTCAGCTGGGAGGAACTTAATGAAGATGCCACTCAGTTTAACCGAGGCAAAGACCTTATGTCTAACAGTTTTCTGTTCTTACACATCATTAAATGCATGAGACGTAAGGCAGTGGAATTGAGAAAAGTTAAATTTCTTTTGATCTGAGAAGTGCATTTGAATGGCATGTCATGCACCAGACAATGCAAAAGAAAAATAATTGAAAAGCAGCATTCTGTTTGAACGCCAGCTTAATCTATATGCGACTGATTTAAAACCAACAGAAAATATGACAGTTAGAATTTCAGTTATTGGTCATGACAGTTCTATTCAAACTATTACTGTCGTAGGCATTTTTGAGCTTATAAACAGGGCACATGGATTGTTTCCATAGAGAGCCCTGCATTTGATTCCAGCGGCTGTCAGATGATCTGTTGCATATTTCTATTTTTAGCAATAATAATTACCTTTGTGATTACGTTATAAATCAAGGTTTAATTTGAATTGGCTTCATACACGAAAACAAGTCTATTTGAAAATGAAAATTGAAGGGGAGAGAGACGCTCATTATCTCAGTCTCTGAAATTGGCTAATAAGAAATTATTGCATGAAGCTGACAGTATCCTACTGATTCACTCTTGAGTTATTCACCTACTGGGACAACTTTGAGAAAAATTGCACAGTCTTTTCCTTCGGAAGGATGTGATAAGATAGAAATCAGTGACAGGAAATTATTTTAACGGTCTTCAGTATTCAGAAATTATCACTCAAACTCAGAATAGATAAAGAAGAACTGTATCTGTAAAGTTAAAAACATACACTAATTCTGTATTATGATGATTACATGAACATTCTTTAGAAACACTAGACATGCGATCAAACAAAAAAAAAATGAAAGAAAGACAATAACTATTTAAAGGTGCCATAGAATGGAAAACTGAATTTCCCTGGGCATGGTTGAATAATAAGAGTTCAGTACATGGACATAACATACTGTGAGTCTCAAACACCATCGTTTCCTACTTCT
>JAUCMU010000046.1:6901316-6915597 GCA_032275025.1 Enteromius treurensis | reverse complement strand
CCACAGAGAGTCAGGACCTCGGTTTAACGTCTCATCCGAAAGACGGTGCTCTTTTTTGACAGTATAGTGTCCCCGTCGTGCACACAAGTTAAACAATATTCTCCATTTCCCTATGAGCACCAATCACTGCTATTCCCTAACAACATATTTCCTCCAACTGAGCTAAAAAAGGATGTGCTTAAACATGAAATATTAATGTCTTTTACCTTCAAAGGTTACCATGATGTTTATGCTAATTATTATTACTATTACTAGTATTAATATCGGTATTGTGACAGATAAGGGACTGAAAAATACAATCTTATAATAATTTTGTGTAAATATTTATACATTGTGTTCATTAAAATTTTTATCAATATTGTTGTTTTCTGTCTTATTGTTATTTACTTTATTATTTTCTTTATTATTACTACTACTACTACTACTACTGCTGCTGCTGCTAAAAAACCAAACAGTATGTCAGTTTAATGTTGTTATGTATTTATTTATTTGTTTGTGACAAAGTTATTGAACTGAAAAACACATTTCATGATATTTTATATAATATGTTCTTTGTCTCCTTACAAAGCATTTGTAATTTGTTATATTCAATCATAGGGAGTAAAAACAATACATCAGTACATTTGAGGAATGGTGAAAAACAGTTCACTTCGGGATTTTTTGTTCTTGTTACCCTCGTTTGATGAGTCACACTGTAAGATGACACATTTAGTCAAGCTGCCAACAAATGATTTCAGCCAAAAATGATGAAAACTGATCCAGGCTTCACGCAGCTTAAATGGCCCATGGTGAAAGGCTTCAGTTTTAAAAAGAACATTATAAAATCCTCTTGAAAAGTGGATTTCAACTGAAGTGGTTTGGATCCTGCGACTCTACCCCCTCTAGCTCGGGAGGAAATTTAATCTCATAATATCAAGACACACAAAGCAGAGCCTTCCACCAATGTGAGCGGTAAATTTGACACCTGAACTTAAAATAAATCAAATAAATTGGGGTTCTCAACTCTTTTGACTCCAAGGCCCAAATTTGGCCAAGACAGCAGCTGATCTAAGCTAATACTGTATGTACCAATAGTACTACTTTTGTAACAAAAATAAAGTTAACTGAATACTGTTCATCTTTATTTTTACTGTTTTATTAAACATTTGCATTTAATCGTTTAGCAGATGCTTGTATCCAAAGGGACTCTCAAATGAGAACAATATAAGCATGTAGAATTGATAAATATTATGTTAACGCTTAAAAAACGTTTAAAAAATGTAAAAAATGCAAATCTTTGGGGCCCCTCTGGAAGCTCGTTGAGGCCCCCTTGTGGGCCCCTTCTTAAGAACCACTGTTGAAAATCATATTAAATATGGTTTATTAACAGCAGGTCAAATCAGAGAAAAATCTGTAAAAAATAAAATACGCAAATATATGCACTATATTAGTATGAAGGCATTTTCTACATTATTTATTTGTTCTACTGTGAGTGTTTTCTCATATTTTTACATTTTGCATTGCGTTGATTTATGTTTTAGGATTGAAGGAAATGTCTTGAAATGTAACATAAAAGGTACTGGGGATTTTATAATTGTTATCTGTCCTAGGTACTGCTTCAGACAGGGAGTCCAATAATTAAATTAGCAACTCCCTGCCCTACAGATGTATAGCTTGAAATTCTATAGCACTTAACCTTTTTCCCTAAAAAAGGCAGTTCAGCTATGCCTTACAACAATGTGAGGATTATCACATGGCCAAATAAAAACACTGATCAATGTCTCAGCTCGAAACGAACATTGATCACTTCCTCTTTGTGGTGAAACTGAATAAGAATCATTATAGTGGATGCAGAATGTTGAAAACTGAAGATGTTTACTAGTAAAGAATTACCGTTGAGATTTACGCAGTCATTCAAATTCCAACCGCTGCTGTTTCTATTATGAACCAATGACACAACTTGCGGGGGATAGGATTGTGACACTTGTGGGGTGTGGTTGTTATTTTCCTCCACATATTTTGAAAGACAGCTGCATGATAAAGTGCACCGTAACTCTTTGCTCGCATAAACATTTCACATTGCGTAAGAGAGCTTCACACAGCTTCAGTGTTTACGTTAAATGCTGTTGCCATATCCGTCGGTGCGTTGTCAGTGGCCGTTAACTCCCTCTCGTCGCAGAGAGATTGTCGGACGCCTTTAAAGTCCGCAACATGCAGCATCTGTGTGAGGCTGAGCGAGGCACGCCATGCAGGCAAAAACACAGGACAGCTGCATCTCAACTCCAATTAGGTAATGGGAGCTGACAGTGTCGGTGCCTACAGCCTCGGTTCAAGGGGAGAGAAAGAGAGAGGGGCTGAAGCTCCAACCCTATACCCCTCCAATCCCTTGGGCCAGGCTGGAGACAGGATGCAGGCGGACCCCATCAGTAAAAAAAACGATTGTAGGAAAGCTAGCTGGAAGTAACTGTAGGTGTCATGTGAAATCGAAGTGTAGGCTCAGTAAAACCTCGCACAGGGTGAGGGGATTAATTGCTTAATTCACTTAGGTGAAGTGTAAGCACTGCCGGTTTACACACCTAAATTAAGAGGGATTAAGATTCACTGAATCCATTTGATGTAAAGCTCTCGATTGGAGTGGAGCTTCTTAGGTAGTGAAATACTAGGACATTAGAGGAGCTAATGAAGAAGGTATTAAGTCCTAAACCTCTTACACCTTTCTTTTCACACTGTAATATAAAGTTGGATTGTGCTGGTTGTCTATGAAATGTCATTTTTGTCCTGGATAAGGAAGAGCTGTGGCTTTTTCATGTCTTTTTATGTTGATATTAAGTTGGTATAGGATTTAGCCTTCTAAGAAAATTCTAAGAAATGATACGTGTCACATTGGGTTTAAAAGCTGGAAAAAAGTAGAAAAAAGGAAGACTGAAATATCACTTTACTGCAAAACATTTTCTTTTTACAGTGTACCTACATTTTTGCCACAATCATCCTATATTAAATTAAACATATCCCTACATACAACACACTGACAACATTTCATTCCTCAATACATAGAGACAGATAAAGATATAATTTTACGCAATTCTGTGCACATTACCATGTTAGGAGATCTAATCACTTTTAACATACATAGAGTGGAGTTCACACCAATTTGATAAATTTACGCTCATGTGTTTTGGTTAAAACTGAACTAAATTTTAACCCCACTTACAGTACCAGACTGTGCAAAATATACTAGAAGCAACATATACTACAATTTATATACTATAAACATCACCACTTAAAAAAATAAAATAACCCACTGTGTTTGAATGGTTTAGCTATGATGCTAATGAAATAGATCTTTTGCTTTAAAAGAAACCAAACGTCTTTTCACCGCTCTGTGTTTACTCTTTCCAGGTATTTGTCACAAATAGATTAAGTCACTTGAACACCGATGCCTCACATTCCTGGCACGTGATACAGCCTAGGTGTGCCCTTGGCCAACCCCATACACAGATGGGTCTGCTAGCGCTAGTCTTATCCACCTGTTCACCCAGCCTGCCAAGACTCTGTCTGGCCCTCCACAGCTGTCATGAGCGCCCAGCGTGTCAGGCGTGCATGTGGTCAGAAGACCTAAAGAGGGCAGAGCCTGAGTCTGAGACAGTAATCGTCGGCCACCGATGGAACACAGCCTGGCTGTAGTCACCACTCTAATAGGACAGAGAGGAACATACGCAGAGGAGCAGACAAGTGAGAATCAGCAATAAAAGTAGGGATGCAAGTCTCTGACGATTCCGTAAAGGAATAGCTCACCCAAAATTAATGTTATCACTATATTAACTTTTATGTTCCCCCAAAACTGTATAAAAGACTTTCGACTGTGGAACATGAAAAGTAATATGCTGAAGAATGTTGGGGTCCAAGCAACATTTAGAGTTTTACTGTAATGAGTAAAAGATAAAGATATTTCTTAAAATGATCAAACAGTTTTGAAATGACATAAAGGGTAAGTCAACTTGACTTAGCTGCTGTTAATGGTTCCATCAACCATTATTTTAGTTCTTTTATTCTTTATAATGAACTTAATCCACTACTTTTTAAAGCAATTAAATAATTACTCTTATATCCTACACAGCAATTCCTAACAAACAAAAAATATCAATATTTTAATCGTTATACAGACCAATTGCATAATATTAATCTATAACATTATCATACAAACACCCAGTCAGTTACAAGTTTCATTGTAATAAAGAATCGGTTGTGCTGTGCAGTATATTTTTGATTTAATCGAAAAAATTACTCATTAGATTCATTCATTCAGGAATTTGGTTTGTACTGAATGTTTTTGATTCACCACAAGAACTAGCTCGTAAAGAATAATTTGTTTTGTAATAAGACTAAAAAATCAAATACATTTGAGAATTGCCTACATTGCAGCACAATATGTTTGGATTCAGTGAAAAGGAAACAAGAATCAGACGACAGGTTGAGTGCATTTTTATTGTACAAGGTTCATTAGATTTAAATCAATTCATTCGGGAAATAGCAGCCTTCACCTGTGTCATTCTATTTGTAGTCAGACAATTGTCAGACAAGTGTTACGTCGCTGTTGTTCACTAAAAGCTGTGATAGATCGCAAAATCAGAAGCAACAGGAACAAGACATGGATCGCTGTTCTCAACCCTAAAGAATAGACAGAAAAAGAGAGCATGAAGAGAGAGAGAGAGAAAGAGAGAGAGAGATGAGGCTCTGGATGTCAGCCATCCGAGCAGATGCTACACACAGGAACACCTGGGTCTAGAGCTTGTCTAACCTCCCTGTGCACAGATTAGCCAAAGACTCACACTTCTGAAAACCTCTTGAACCAATGATAATTATCCTGGATTGTATTTATAGCCTTCTCGTTCATTGGCAGCTCCCAAGTTAATTTCAATTGTGGGAGGAAATTTATACACCTGCGTTGCATGGCAACTGTGTTAAGCTATAATGCGACTTGAAGGGGAGGTGTTTCTCATAGACCCTTGATTAAAGCTGTAGTTTTCCACAGTTAGTTTAACCAGTTAGAAATTGATAAAATCTCTACATAAATCTCTACTGAGGTGCCAGCAGATGTACTGCACATATTGTAATTACTAACAATTTTTTTTGCTATGATTTGTCACTGATATAACGCTTCACAGTTGATTTAAATTTGTTGATGCCCACGATGTGTGTGCTGTAAAAGAGCCTCCCAGTAATGGAAGGATTTTAGTGTTTCCCAACGGTTGTTCAAATTCCAGGCTGGTTGTCCAGGTTGCCAGGCCTTTTAAGACTCTGCCAGCTCTCCTCAAACCCTCAAATGCTCTCGTGGATTGAAATTCTCTGAGCAGAAGTAATAATACAGCGTGCAGAGGATGAATTTGAAACACCTGTTTCACCGGTGTCTTTCAAAACAACCCCCGCCACGTTTGAGGCTAACAGGTTAACTTACTGTTCTTTTGAAAAAGAGTCTGGTCACATCTGGAGCTGGTCAGCTTTGTAGCGTCACAAGCAAATGAGCTCCATACAGGGTCATATGAATACTTTGAAAACACACATATTTGAATGAATTATATTTAATAGCAGTTGTTGAAGTAGTGAGTCATACAGAAAACAAATGACTAAATTGTAAATATTATGTAACTTTATATTTTTAGAAAATGAAAGCATACAGTATATAAATTTATATTTTTGATTTGTAAATGTTTTACTTTTATATAGCAAGGATGCATTAAATTTCTCAAAAAAGTAGCACAATTTGTTTAAATCAAGTTAAAAAGAACACAATTATTTGAAATCTATTGTGACAATGTATCTCTCTACTGTCACTTTTGATTAATTCGGTGCATGTTTGCTAAATAAAAGTATTCATTTCTTTTTTTAAAATATGTACAAACATCTTAAAGAATTATTAATAACAATTATCAGAATGATTTCTGAAGGATCATGCGACAGTAATCTGCTGAAAATTTGCGTTGTTCCAGCAAATATGAATACTGAAACATTATTTCTGTATTGACAGCAACTTAAACAAGCATTTCACATGTAAACTACTACAAATATTTCACAATTTTTCTTGTTTAATAGAATACTCAATACATTTAGGTAATTGGTTAATTTTACTGTACTTATTTTATTTAATAGACATTAATTTCACATTTACGGCATTCGCTGATTGTAAGCTGCTTTGAGCGATTTCTGGTGCCGATGATTCCATCATTTTACTGTATAACATTACAACTTAATTATACAAATAAAAGAAATTAATAATTCTAATACTTTTATATTTTAGATGCTGTCAGTATATATTTATTGTAAGTCCCTGTATATATGCAAACATACAAAAATGTGAATACTAATGAAATCACAGATCAAAGATGAGCAGCGAACTACATACAAATACACATACAGTATACTGTAGTACCACAAGATCATCAGAGAGATGCAAAGTGTCAAGAAGTGACATCATAGGAACAGTCAATGTTTTATGAAGGAGTCTTTATTGCATTATTCACTACTTTCATCTTTTATGGAAATGTGTCATCATACACTCAAAGATTTAAAAGAAGTTGTCAGCGAGGTTTGTGAGAAGCATTGGACACTCCGAGAGGCATCTTGTGACCTTCTGATAAAAGGAGCCGTTCATTGGTTTGGACTGGCCTGTAATGAGATTTTCAGAGGCTGTCACATTTGTCAGATTTAAGCACTGATGCTTCAGCAGGGCTTATGATAAAAGCTTTCACGCAAACAAGCTTTTGTATATATTATTGAAACTCCTTTCTGTGACTTGCACGCTAGCACATATTCCCTTTGGCCAATTAACATTCTAGTGTTTATTTGAAAGAGAAAAGCATTTATTTTATTTGTGAAAATGTCTTTAATGAAAATAATAATGTATAGAAAGAGTCCTATAACAGATTTTACAAGGGCAAGAACATTATATTTATTTGAAATATAAAAAAAAGAATTCTGAAAAAATGATCAGGCTGATTTCTGAAGGATCATGTGATCATGTGAAAACTTTTTTAAAACTTTATATTAATTAAATAAATGTAGCTTTCACACACTTCACACTTAATATTAGTGTAAAGTGTTGTCCTAGCATACATATTGATACTGAAGCATTACTGTATTGACTTGAACACACAAGCGTTCAACCTCAAAGACATACGAATGTTTATGAATCTTTTTGATCAATGTAATACTGAATTCATTTTTTTTAATTGCATTTACTTGAGTAGTTGAGGTTAAATATATTCATCAAATGTATTTACTGTATTCTGAAAGCATGTTTCATTACATTAAAGTAATTTGAAGTGCTTAACATAAGCATAGTTAAGATAAAGAAAAAAAGGCCATACATTTAATAAGTTAAGAAACAGAAATAAAAGCCTTTTTTTAATAAAAAAAAAACTTTAAAACAGAAGCTATATTATATATATATATATATATATATTTTTTTTTTTTTTTGGACAAAAAGTATATATATATATATATATTGAAGAATTTTGAATTTGAATAATTTTTTAAGATTAATTGAACCAGTTAAGCACAGCTGGATTGTTTACCCCAGGAGCAAATACTGAGACCAGAGGGATTTTAGCTTTACAGCTCTATATGAAAACAGACATTGCATAGCTTCCACAGCAAGGACAATTGTTTAGCAGCGCGTCATAAAGGCTCCAGACTGTCAGTTGTTGTCATTTAGTGATCTGCCAAATGCTTTCTAATGTTGTAAATGAAACGCTGGAGAAGGAATGTCATCAGAATGTACAGTTGACATCAAAGTGTGTTAACATCAGCCAGAGTCTAGAGGAGCTGCGATGACAGATGAGTGGGCCACTCCGCTATGGGATGTTCCTTCTGCCAAGGCACAAAAGCCTCTTGGCACAGGCATAACTAAAGATGCCCTAAAAGATGAAGAGATAGTCCTCTCATTCACTGTCTGTTGCGCACAAGCAAACTTTGTAAAGTAGGTTATATGGTGTCAAGCGACAAGAAATTATTTTCTTATCTGTGTATCTATCTATCTATCTATCTATCTATCTATCTATCTATCTATCTAGCATACCGAGCCATTTTCATGCTAAATGTTTAAGCAGCAGGTCTGCCCGAGGCAGCAGAGCACCGAGAGGAGGTCTTAAATGCCTTGTCAGATCCAAGGAAACTCGTGGTGAAACTGTTAGTGGAAACACCTGCCCACAGCAAAGTCACTTCAAGTCTCACCTCAACAAAAGGCCTGTTTTAAGACCGCCGGCAGGCGAACTGATGAAAAACAGCTCTGACAGCACAGAAATAAGAGGAAAAAGCACACTGAGATGCCCTTTGACCTTTTGCTCTCAGTCTTCGGAGCTCTATATAAATGCATTTTTAATTTCTTGTAGTAACTCTGTAACCGGTTTCTGGTTCTGTGAATGTGGGCTGTAAATTAATAATGACAACACCAGTAATGTTGTAAAATATTAACAGTACATAAGAATAGGTTTCTTATCCTTTATACCGTATTCTCATGATCATTTGGAAGTCAGCTGCTGCAGTTTTGAAGAAGCAGGCTTTTCACATACGTATTAATGTTTTCCAATAGCAACAATGCCTGTAAATGAACAATACATCTTGGCAGAAAAAAAACCCCACTGCAGTTTTGTAAATCTAAAACATTAATAATGAAGAATGAATTGAAAACATGAAGGAATTGATGATTTTTAGATGCTAAGTTCTAGAAAGATGCTATTAAATGGTAAACATTTATTACACAAATTCCTAGTATGGGAAACCACACCTGGCCACTTGTCACGTCCTTTCCTTTCCTTTTCCTTTCCTTTGGCAGCGTCAGCATCTAAAAAAATACTGGTTAATCACTGACATCTAGCGGTACAAATGAGACTTGCAGCCATTAGTTTCTGAATTTATGCTTTGAGCTTTTCTAATCTCACTTCTAAAGAGAGAGAGAGAGAGAGAATGTATTAATTATAATCAATTTATTAGCTAACAATAATTCCTTTAATATTATTACTGGTAATGGTAGCATAAGCAGTAGTAGTCGTACAACAATGTTAATTAACAAAAAAGTTTAGTTTTAATGTTGCAGTATATTAAAGGTATTGTAGGTGGTTGGAGTGAATATCCAGTGCTCTCTCCACCTTCAATATAACGACTGAAGTGAGACCCTTGAGCAAGGCACGGTTCCCCCAACTTCTCCCTGGGCGCCGTAGCAACGGCTGCCACTACTCCGAGTGTGTGTTCACAGTGTGTGTGTGTGTGGTTGTTTACTTCTCACTGCTGTGTGTGTGCACTTGGATGGGTTAAATGCAGAGCACAAATTCCAAGTATGGGTCACCATACCTGGCCACAAGTCACTTCACTTCAATATTGCTTGTTATAATGCACAGAGAAACTTTTTGAGATGCGATAAATGTGTTCCCATAATGTTAAGAATGTATATCTGGACTTCTTCTCTTTGTTTATTTTTTTTATTTTATTTTTTTTTATTAACTCAGAAAATATAAACATAAACATTTTCTTCTTTCTGTATGTAATTGTCTTTTACTTATACTGAAGTAAATAAAACAGAAATGCAAACATTTATATTTTCTTTATATTTAATTCATCAACAGAACTATTGTACATTAAGTTACATTTTACCATTATATGAATGCATGTCTCAGTTCAGCTCTGGGTCAATAAAAAATCTGTTTATGTAGCACTTATCTAGAGGTTGTGAACATTTACAAGATATAGCATACAATTTAGCCAATCATTCTCAAATCTTGCCCAAAATAGTTGATTTTTAGATCCCTTCAAATAAGCAACTGCTAATGTCAGGACTAGTCTCTGTGGGATCTTACCAATAAACTTTTGATGGATTGCTATCATTTTAGTTAACAATAGTAGTGAGTTTAGGATCTTTACTAAACTGAATTTAAAACCAATTTGAATTACATCAGCCAAATAGCTTACAGTCTCTATAACATTAATTTATATTTCTATTTCTAACTATATGTGAGCACATTAGGGGAGATCAAGTGGGTCTAATTGCAGTATAGCTTCAATGCTCCCATACAGACTACTTACTAGTTGCCATATCAATACTGTAAAGTGCAAATGTGCTGTCAAAATATGGTACTCTTTGAAAGATGATGCTAAACATTTTATTTAAGCTTAGCAATTTTTTTTCCCATCAAAATATTTTGTTTATTTTAAACAAGGCAATGCTTTTATCTCAAATCTGTTTTTTTTTTTGTGTGGAAATTTAATGTTTCGATTTATTGTAAAATACAACTTTGAAGGTGTGACATAATCAGAGATGGGCAATCTATTATCTATGACAGACTTAGCTATTCACACCGGATGTGACAATACGTTTCTAACATTTACCAATATTAATCTCTAGGCTAAGAACATATTTTAAGAAATATGTAGGGCTAATAATAATTTAGATTTTTTTTTTTTATAGGCCAGATACTGCTTGTAAGTAAAATATTAAAATTGTAAAGATTTCAGGAGGGCAAAGAGATTACACTGAAGCTTGTGTGACGGACCGAGTTAAAAGTGACGTAGAGAATCATCAGATGCAAGTTTTCCAAAGCCATGAAAATAATTAAATGAAAGGTAGCAAACAAATAAGTGTTACACCATACTGCTGCTGTTGTATTTTTCATCTGCGCTGTGTTGTTTCTGTTTGGTCATACTCTATATTGCCAAAAGTATTCACTCATCCATCCAAATAATCAGAATCAGGTGTTCCGATCACTTCCGTGGCCACAGGTGTCTAAAATCAAGCACCTAGGTATGCAGACAGTTTTTCCAAACATTTGTGAAAGAATGGGTCACTCTCAGGAGCTCAGTGAATTCCAGCGAGGAACTGTTATAGGATGCCACCTGCTCAACAAATCCAGTCGTGAAATGCCCTCACTACTAAATATTCCACAGTCAGCTGTGAGCTGTATTATAAGAATGTGGCAGCATTTGGGAATGACATCAACTCAGCCATGAAGTGGTAGGCCACGTAAACTGGAGGAGTGGGGTCAGTGGATGCTAGACACATCTCCAACTTTCTGCAGAGTCAATCACTACAGACCTCCAAACTTCATGTGGCCTTTTGATTAGTTCAAGAACAGTGTGCAGAGAGCTTCATGGAATAGGTTTCCAAGTAAAGGCAGGTGAGCAAATACTTTTGGCAATATAGTGTATATTTCCATTGAAGGGACTTCAACAATGAAACAACAAACTGAGATGTTCAGAAGCTCAGTTTCTGAATGCAACATCCCCACAGCAGTATACTTCCACCACCTTGTTTCACTGTGGGAATGCTGTTCTTGGGATCGAATGCCTCTCCCTTTTTTCTCCAAACACAAGCAACATCTCTATGGTCAAAAAGCTCTAGTTTGGTTTCATCTGACCAAATGACAGATTTCCAGTATGCATCACTTTTCCCCAAAGTTGTTGTAAGATTTATTAAAGAAAACGGGGTATTTCTTACATTTAATTTACTTTCTTTAATTAGCTCTTTGGTTGATCTATGTAAATGAATCACAAAGATTCACACAGATATGATTATCCCGAATTGGAATATGGAATACACTCTACTGAGCCACCCGTCCAGCGTTTAGCACAATTTAGTGGATTTTGCCAATTTGCCAATTTTTTGTGATCAGCAAATTAATACAAAACTGAAACTTTAGTTTTCCTTCTGTATGAAAGCAGGGTAGCTTTAAGATCTGAGCAAAGTTTGACTTTACAAAACACAATACACAAGACAACGTTTCTTAATAATGAAACACAATTTATTCAACTATTCTACAATACATAACTAACCTAGGATTATGTAAACACATACACACATTCACATTCACACACAGTTCTGAAGATGAAAAGCAATTGTGTCACTAATTGTGTCCAAAGTACTTGCACTAATTTCTAGAACCATGACCAGAGAGAAATCACTAAGCAGAGGTTTTAGCTTATCTTATGAATTTACGCTGGGTGCTGTTCAAAGTTCAACTGTTGGGCAGCTGTCTCTGATCTCCTGCAAACATTATCTGTCCTGTGTTAATTGCATTGAGATCTGAAACGTCTTCAGGTCTGTTATTGTGCGTGGACGCGAATCAGCAGTGGAGCCATTCAAAGTCATTGGTCTGTCCTATGTGTTCTCCTTTCTCGTAGGTGTTTGGGGTTATCGGTCTCTGGCGGTTTCCCAGACAGAGAGGAGTCGACGGAAATGCAGTTACAGTTAGGCCCTTTTGGTTAGGTAGTGGGGAAGACTCCAGCTCATAACAATTTTCCGCATTTCATGTGTGCTGGTCCCTTACATTGTCCTTAGCAGACTTCATTTTTGCTGGAGGTGTCTCTTCTTCAGAAGTGGAGTGTTTCTTGGTTCATTCCTCTGCACCATGTTGGTCTCTTTAAACTTCTCGATAATGCTTCTCACTGCAGTTCTTAACACTTAAAAACAATTTGATAAACGGTTGTATCCATCTCCATCTTAATGAGCGTTAAACAATCATTTCTCTCAAGTCCAAACTAATTTTTGTGTATATTTTTTTACTAGTTGTTTTGCAAGATTCTAAACCTCAGCTTAAAGTGTAATTTAAATGCTTAAATAGGTTAATTAAGTTAATCAGGCAAATTAGGTTAAATTGGCAAAGCAACAGTGGACAACAGTGGTTTGTTCTAAAGCTAATCAAACTAATCCTTTCTTAAGGGGGTTAATGACATTGACCTTAGTAATTTTTATTTGTTTATTAATTTATTTTTTTACTCGAGCAACTATAAAAAAAATCAACTTTCTCTACAAGAATAAAATTATAGGAAATAATGTGAAAACATTCCCTTGCTCTGTTAAACATCACTTGGGAAATATTCGGAGGGAGCCTGCCACTCTGCTGAGAGTCAGTTTAGTGTTTGCAGATCGGATATGTAGCTTTGTATTTCCTTCTATCACTCTCTGCTGTTTAAAGTGATAATATATAACCTAACTCCCTCAATATTTCCTATAGTATATATCAAACTTATTTGATTGTTGATCATTCGCTTTTAATCTAATAACCGCGAGTGCAGCTCATTGGCATTGATTGGCTCTTGTTGTTTGCACATCATGCCACATGTACAGTTTTTCTCTCTCTGAGCGATGAGGGTTTCACAGGTGATAACTGGAGGGATATACTTATGATGACAAGAGAAGGTTTTAGAACTTTTTTTAGAGAATTGCATCCAAACTTTAACTGAGGACAGTCAGAATGTGAGGGCTATAGATACGGCTTTGGATGCGGGTAGTTCAGCTCACGTACACTGTAATGCTAAACGTAAAGCGCTATCGTCACTTCTGCACTAATGCTGTTCAACTTCGCCAGTCGGAGATCACTAAAAATAATGTTAAAGAGGTGTATAAACTTGCAAGTACGATGTCAGATACTGCAATATGCTCTGGTCCCCTCCCTGCTTGGGTGTTGAGATACACAGCAGACTGCTGGGTCTCAATGGCTGGATGTCTAAGTGGTGCCCGCAGAATAGCATAGGCTTCATAGACAATTGGAGAGTTTTTGGGGCAGACCTGACCTGTTGAAAAGAGATGGTCTTAATCCCTCCAGGGGTGGTGCCGCTTTTCTCTCTAGTGACGTCATCTTCAGTTGTCAGCGAGACAAACGTGACAAACGGAGCTCCCTTAAGTTAATTACTTATTTTCTATTTTTCAATCACAAATCTATTTTATAAACCATCATTTTTGTTTCTTATAACGTGTGAATATACCACATGTTGTATTTTACAACTAAAACAACCAAATTGCTCCGTTATCACTATTTTAGTTTTGATTGCTTGACTCCGTTAGCTTATAGCCGTTAGCACCACCAGCGTGGTTGCCGCTAATCTTGTTAGCATTCCAGCTCGAGCTGGAGGCCGTGGAGAGGCAGATTCGGGAGTTGTTTCTGCATCTGATACCCACGATCCTGAAGGAAGGCGAGAGCGTCGGGGCGATCGTCCTGCACGCGGGGGTGAACGACACCAGGCTGCGGCAGACGGAGGTTCTGAAGAGGGACTTCAGCAGCCTGATCGAGACCGTTCGCAGCACGGCGCCCGCGACCAGGATCATCGTGTCAGGACCACTTCCCACGTATCGACGTGGGCACGAAAGGTTTAGTAGACTTCTTGCTCTAAATGAATGGTTACTGTCATGGTGTAAAGAAGAGAAACTGCTCTTTGTTAATAACTGGAATCTTTTCTGGGAGCGTCCTAGGCTTTTCCGTGCTGATGGGCTGCACCCCAGCAGAGTCGGAGCGGAACTGCTGTCGGACAACATCTCCAG
>JAUCMU010000046.1:6891117-6901216 GCA_032275025.1 Enteromius treurensis | reverse complement strand
TGTGTGGTTGTTTACTTCTCACTGCTGTGTGTGTGCACTTGGATGGGTTAAATGCAGAGCACAAATTCCTAGTATGGCAAACCACACCTGGCCACATGTCACGTCCTTTCCTTGCTTCCTTTTTAATATATTACTATAGGTGGCAATATTTCACTAATACATATGTGGCGTGTGTGCCATTTATATGTGTATAAAATACAGATAATATACAGTATAAATGTTACAATTATTTTTTAAGCAAACACACACACACATTATATAATTAATATTATATGCTAATTGATAGCATACTTAACACTAAAGCCCCCTACTTCAGTTCAGGGAGACTTACATTTCCATATATGTATATATATATATATATATATATATATATATATATAAATAAAAGCACATAGTAGATGAGACTCTAAGGATGGAGGGAGATGTGTCCAAACTGAGATCACATCATAGTCATCTAATTCTATATGAGCCATTAAAAATAGTCAGTGATAATGAAGTTAGTGTAAAATCACATTGAATTTAAATTGCCTTCTGTCTGGATATTTAACAGCAGGGTACAATATATTCTGTGACGCCAGTTGGTACATTTTCATCCGCTATTATGAGACGTGTGATAAAATATAACTGAATAAGAAGATGATTAAAGCTTTCCTTTATTACAAATAAAGTTTACTCACTCTCAGATCTCAACGATCTGTTTCACATGCACACAGGTTTTATTTTATTTTTTTAGTTTAGATCCTCATCGCATTAGTTTTAACTGTGGAGGGGAGCTGATAGCATCAGTTTGCAATGCTTTATCAGTCACAAGAAGCAGAGGAAATCCAATATAATACAGCATCTGATACAATTCACAACAATCAGGAGTTACAAATCAAACTTATAATGAATCCACCAGCCATGCACATATAGAATCACACAGTGACGTAAATGCTGGCTTGTCAGGGGTCTTCTGCTGTCAAGTGGTCTTACACCCTTGTGTCACAGCTCAACCAGTTGATGCCATAACCAACAAAAGTTGCTAAGCGATCCAGTCCCCCTGGATAAGAGGCCTCTCTCCTGAGACAATTATTTCTTGCACGCAGCACTGAACCCTATACTACTGAGAGAGGCTAAGAATGAAAGCTCTTGGATTGTTTTTCACATCATATGGTGCTTCTCATGGGACTCTTTCGTCAGTGTACTATAGCCATGTGCCAATCTGTTTCTGTAACATCCATTCACAAATAAGATTTGTGTGAATCTTATATACTGTATGAGTGTTTCCTAACTTTTATTGTCTTTTGAATACCCATGGGGTCATTAAAAAACATACCCCGTTTAATTACACAAACTTGCATTATGCTACATATTATTCTTATATTATATATATAATATATATATTATTATATCCTTTGGTCCCCATAACATAATGTATACCAGGACAATAGACCAAAAAAGTATACAATTTTAACTACAAAACAAAAAAAATTAAAAGGGAATGAAAACAAAATCATGGGACCCATCATGATTTTTTTTATTTTATTCATAGTTTTAACAAAGCCAAACTGGAACCTGGAATTCATATTCAAAAATGAATAAAGAAATGGCTGTTTTAGAGAGAGGTCCATGATGCATCATTATTTGGTAAGTATGCTAGCTTTTGTAATTTATGGAACTGTGATAAACAGTATCTAAATATAAGTATCTAAGTATGTAACTGTCATGTGCTGAGACGTGAGTGTGATGTTGTGTGTAGTTATATATAGTGCAGTAATAGGGGGAAGGATAGCTCCTACATACTGTAGGAGGAGAGAGTTCTCAGTAACATGTTGTGACTATATCTTTAGATGTCAATTAAAAAGTGAGACACCTACCTGGCATTTTAACAGTTAGGCGAGAACTGAGATTACCTAACACATGTAAATTTAAATTAAGTACATCTGAGCTGTGGTCCTCAAGGTGCAATTGACAGCAATAAAATGGTGACGTATAAGCTTAAGTAATTGTAACCAAAGTTAAAATGCATTAGAATGTTTTAAGGTTTGATCGTCATGTGTTTTAATGCATTATACTTTCTACAGGTGTAACAATGAATAGATGAACATTACGATGTTTTATAACTGAGCTTATAATTATCCATGAGATCATACAATGCATGACCTTCAGTCTCTTATTTTCATCAAGAATCTGCTTGAATTTTAACAGCAAAAATCTCACATTTTTAAAAGAATTTCCACACCCTGAAATGTCAGATATAAATAGAAAAAAGTCAGAATTGTTAGATAAAACAGAAATTATAACAAACTATAATTTTCTACACAGAATTCTGAAAAAAAGGAAACTGAGAATTCAGAATTTTACAGAAAACTAAAAAAGCCTGCTTCTGCCATAGAATAAAACAATAATAATTATAATAAATAATTAAAACTTTTAATCTTACCTTTTTCAACTTTTTCTCTTTTTTTCTGGGAAAAAAGTCAGCAATGTGCGAAACAAAGACGGAACCGTGACATAAAAAGTTGCAGTTTACCATTTTTTATTCTGTTAGGAAAATCAACTTCCATAGTTCCTTTTCAGGAACTCGAGCTGTGTCAACGAGACGCTATGGGAACGCCCTCAGCGTGACGGCTCTGAATTGTGTGTTGAATCAGCCAGTGATGAGTTGGGACATCATAGGGCGGGTGACGTCACTGGCAAGGAAGCATTTAAGCACGTGGAATGCAGCCGGCAAACTAGCTTTTTGTCATTCAGTGAAGCGCTCTGTGTTGACTGTGTGTTTGTCCTAGCTTAAAAGTGTCTGTCAAAAAAGAAAAAGAAAAGAAAAGCGGCGAGGGCGATTTACCATCATACAAAGTGCGTGTTCTTCCATGCAAGAGATATATATCTATAAATATATATATTGGCAGTTAACACACGATGTATAGTCTGCCGGGGAGCGAAGCATGTTGATGCAGTTCTCCAACAAAATAGGAGAGCTGCAGACATTGTGAGAGAATAAAAAGATGAATCCTACTAATGGACTCTCTTTAGTGATAAAAAGAGAGACTCAATAAGCGATTTTACCAGATTGTCTGTTGACGATAAAGACCACACTATTGCTAGCATTGTGTTCTCTGAGGAGAGTAGGTGACCTTCAGGCCCTCTCAGTGGCCCCTTCACATCTCGACTTTGCACCTGGCATAGCCAAAGCCTTCCTGTACCCGCGAGCGGGTTACAGTCCCAAGGTACCTACGGTCACACCTCAGCCAGCCTTCCTACAGGCCTTTAACCCCTCTTCCTTTAGGGAGCCTGGTCAGCAGAAGCTAAATTGTATGTGTCCAGTGCGAGCACCGGACACATACGTCCACAGAGCTGCCAAGTGGAGAAAGTCCGAGCAGTTGCTCGTATGCTTTGGTCCACCCAAGAAGGGGTTTCCAGTGACCAAGCACACTTTAAGCCGTTGGATAGTGGATGCCATCAATATATCATATGAGTCCTCTGGTCTCCCAACAAGGCTAGGAGTCAGAGCGCACTCGACACGCAGTGTGGCGGCCTCGAAGCCCTGCTAGCAGGGGTCCCCATGGCCGATATTTGTGATGCTGCTGGGTGGTCAACCTCCCACACATTCATCCGATTCTATGGACTGGATCTTCGAGCCACTATGTGCTCTTCTATTCTCTCGTCCAAGCTGTGAACAAACACACACTAGGCAGGGCTGCGTCTCGCAGACACAGCATCTCGTTCCTTCAAGGAACAGGGTTATATACTGTAACGCCGTAGGCATTCCCTGTGTGTGTTTATCGGTCCATGTGCTCTGTGTTTGTTGTCATGCCGTTCCCTTATGTGTTCTGATCGTTTGTAACCCCGCCCTTGTCATTAGTGTTTGATTATCTGCCAGCTGTCTTTCACAGGTGTCCCGTGTTCAATGTTGATTAGTCTGTGTACTTATATCACTTCCTGTCTCAAGTTCAATGTTGATTGTTAAGGTTTCCCTGACGTGTATGTGGTTCGTATCGGTTTGCTTTGTTCAGTTTGTTACTTTATGTTAAATAAATGTCTTCATCGTTGTATTCCTGCCTCTGAGTTTCCGTGTTCACTGAAAGAGCAATCGATTAACACTTCACCACAGCGCTGAGTTGTGACATATACATAACCTGAGACATTTTCTATTTAGCACATTTTTTCTACCTGGTCTCATGGCATTGACTATTTCTTGGTGCACTTTTTACAAAGCCACGAAATACCAGTAAGTAGTACATCAGTGCAGCTTCCAAAAGAAATTAACACTAGAGGCAGTGAAACTCGGACACCTTTATTCTTTTCACACAAATTTTCAGGGTTTCGATTAATAAAGTGTATTTTTGCACAATTACTAGTTACTACTAGTCTACTTATTAGAATATCATTTAATGACTTCAAAACAATATAAATATGCTGGGACATTTGAAATTTGGAAGATTCGGGTTTTACGAAGCCCCTTAAGTGAGAAATATTTGAAAAAAAAAATGTTCCTTCCGCCCTGAATTTTTTCCACTCTACCCAAATTTTGTCCTCCACCATGTCCCTTAAGGTGCTCTGTAGGGTTGTCAAAAATAGTAGGTTTTCTCAGTAGCTCACGTGATACGGTGCTGTAGGTGATGGAAAGATCTGGTTTGAATCCCATGTAAAACGGTTTGACAAAACTCACAAAACTTATTCAAATCTGAATAAAAGGCACGGTTGGATCAACAAATGCATTTTGATATCTGTTTTGCATTTGTTAACATTATCGGGTAGGTTTAGGGTTGGATTTGGTGTAGGGAATTTCTTCAACATGATAGAGCATTAACTTTTAGCGACAGTCCCTGGATTTTGGATTTTTGAACAAAATGCATTTTTAAATAAAAACTATCTATATACACAATATACTAACATAAAAAGCTAACAGCATGAACTAAAAGCATAAAAACTCTACTTTCATGGGTGCATTTAACTTCTGAATTCGTAATATATGGTAAAAATAGTCAATCCAGTCTTATTTCTGAGGCTGTAGGTTGGGCCTAAGTTGCTAGTATTTAGTAAGGCCTACTTTAGTTTGAGGGTCTGACTTGGAACTCTTCCCTCCCCTTCACTTTAACATGCAGGGAGCCACACGCAATACACTGTGACGAATGAGCTGGAAACCATGGCAACAGCAGGGAACAAACGGCTTGCCTTTCTTCAGCTGTACGATCAGAACGACAATCTGGCTGACCAGCAGAGTGCTAACGGTGGGCCGGCGACTTGATTCATTGTTGTGAATCATCGCTTTAGGTCTAATGAGCGTGTTCATTTCAACACCTCCTTAGAACATGAGAGGGAGTCCGGTACAAGGAGAGGGAAGGGAGGGCTCTCTGACTCACTCTGGACATGGAGGAGACGAAAAAGGTAGCTGAAGGTTTCTCTGTCAACTCCTATCCCGTCACTATCAGACTGTTACAAGGAGATGTGCTCTGACTCACGTTGAAGTGTAAGTACTTAATGTACCAAGGGCAGCACGTATCAGCGTAGGGATGCTGAAACAATGACGATACCGTGGGGTAAGTTGTATGAGGCATCGGCATCAGGTGTGGGTTGTTGGTGGGCAGCAGCTGAGAGGAACATGTCATTCAAACACGAACGTGAGGCCTTTATATTATATTACAATTGTGCTGATGCTATGAAAGGTCATAGATGATCATCCTACACACTGCAAACTCTCTCCTGGACATGAAATCACGTTTTCAACAATTTCTGTTTCATGCTATTTCATCCCTTTATCCAATAAAGCTTATTAAATATCTATTTGACTCATTGAAACTGTCACTGTATTATTCATCAGGGTTTTTTTAATGACAGAACCTCAACTGAAAAAAAAAACATGTTAGACTGTTCTACATATTTGAAACTTTTTACTGTAGCATAGTGAAAACTGCCTTTAAAGAGGATTTTTCAAACTAGCTTTAAGATTAGGAAAACTTCCTGAATTGCTGGCAAAAATCTCACTGAAGAACTCGCAACCAATGTGATTAAAAGGGTCATATGATGCTTTCTCAAATTTTCCTTTCTCTTTGGAGTGTTACAAGCTGTTAGTCAAAGATAAGATCCCTGAAGTTGCAAAGATTACTGTTTCAAAACCAAAGACTTCTTATAAAAGTTATGACCACCTAAAACGTCTCGTTTAAACACGCCCCAAATTTTCTACATCACAGAATCAGTTTATTTTCAAACACTGCCCAAAGTTTATGCTAAAAAAGAAGGCGGAACTATTATTCTCACTGTAGTGTTGCTGCCAGTCGCTGAACTGCATTTTGAAAGTGAAACTACTTTGTTTGTGCTTCGAAAAGAGGACATACCTAGAAATCAGTGGTCAGGTTGTACCGTTCCAGAACAGTTCAATCCAAATATTAGCGTGTATTTAGTATTTATTAATGGAGGACAGACTCTTAAAACATGGAGAGCAACCTACAGTATTCTGACAATTCTACCTCTGCAAGGACAGTCTGACGCTTCATACTCACAATGTTAAGTAAGTTAGTTTCTTATTAAAAGAACCTGCAACTTACTATTAAAATGCAAGTTTTAGAAGGAAAGAAGGGTACAGTAGTGCTTGATTGTCATTTCTCCGATCACATATGCAGACATGGTGTTATGTTTATGAGGCACGAAGCAACGCGATGTTTAAAAAGACAGTACTAAGTCATGATAATCAGTAATTAAGTCTCCACTGGATGCAACAAATGCCTCATTTGTAATGTGTTTTATTGTTTTGGTGTCATGGCGCTGGCACGTGGCATCATGTTATGGTAAGGGGGCGTCAGATTTCCACCACATGCATGCAATATTCGACCAATCACAATGCACTGGATAGCTGGCCAATCTGTGCACACCTCGCTTTTTTAGAATGGTGAGCTTTTGTATTCTTTCATCATACTAGATTTAGAGAAATTTAGCATTTCATTACTTGCTTACCAATGAATCCTCCTCCAATGATATTTTTCTCCTGATTCAGACAAAGTTACTTTTTTACTGAAAAAAGAGTGGAGAATTTTATCAGCTCTTTGGTCTGACGGCACACATTTACTGCAAATGATTTATTGGTATTGGTAAGCAAGTGATTTTATGCAAAATTTCTCAGAAAAGGCAGAAAACTCATCTACATCTTGGCTGACCTGAGGGTTTAAGTTTTGAATCAAACTAAACAAGCTATGAACAATATTCAAATAATTCATTAATTAAAAAACAGTCTGAGAGGTTCTGTATTAAGTCTTTACTGATCACCCCAACATGAAAACTGTTCTATGATGTTTAACAAATTTCTCAGATAAAATATTTAAACTAGCTTCTCACATTCGGCAGTTTGCATGAATGAAAAAGTCCTCTTATGGACCCCAACTGTGAGAGGTCATGTCAGTGGGCAGAGAATTACATGGATAATACCGTCATTCAATGAGTCACCAAGACCCCCTAATGTCCACTACATCTTCAGATTACCAACACACCCCAACACCACCGCCCACAACAACAACAAATCTACATTAAAGAACACTCCGAGAGTATGCAACAAGGGTGACATTGTAGAGCACAGATTTGCCAAAAAAAAAAATACTTTATGGGTAAAAATTTGGGCAAAGTTTCAGAGATACAATTGTAACAAAAATATCAATATCACGGCACAACCTGCTATAGCTTGGATCTTTTTCACGTACATTTACGTGAATCATGTATGCTTTAAGTCATGTTGGTTTATAAGTAGTGATAAGTAGTAGTTAACTGCACATTAAAGGGGGCATAACACACACAGTTTCACCCAATTTCATGTTAATCTTGAGTAGTACTTTATCTTTCATATCTCCAATTAGTCTTTAGTTATATCATATTTATAAAATAAAAAGAGAGTTTTACGATTCTCTCTGAAAAAAATAGAGCTCATGGAGGCGTGCTGTGTGGGCGGAGCTAAAGAGTGACAAGCACTTGAGCGCAATCAGCAACAAAACACAGACATTTGAAGCTGTTTCACTTACCGTCTGCAGTTCTGAATCATCACTTGGATCTTTTATAGCTGGGAACCACCATCTTTCAGTATCAAACGATGTGCAAATACAGCGTCGAACAAGGCCTTGTTTATAAAATGTTCATCAACAAACACACATTTGCTGCACCAGAAAAACATACTACATCCACTATTAACGAAACACTGGGTTCTTTGGGAAGCTGAACAAAGTTATCTTTCCCTTACAACCAAAAACACACTTCTTTGGAGACATTCTTTCTGAGTGGGTCTCGTGCAGTGCAGCTGAATGAAGTGCCTCGCTCTCTCTCTGGAATATGCCTGTGCGGCACATATACAGAATTCCAGTATCTTCTAATCCATTAAGACCAACGATCGGAAAACATTTTTTTAGCACAGAAATAATCGGCCATACTTCCAAATTGTTTTTTGAAACTTTGTACATGCTTGAGGATCCAACTCTCTTACAGAGTAAACAACTCTGGATACATGAAATAGCATGTCACCCCCCCCTTTAATGTTACTTGTCAACTTGTCAGATAAAAAAAAGTGTACTGGTTGACAATCGACTAATGAGCTTCGGTTGACAGTTAAAATATGACCTATAAAATTCTACAATTCTCCACCAGATTGATATGCTGTGTGCAAGTTCCGGTAACTCAAAAACTTGTGTACACAAGCTTTCCAGATGTGAAATTTCATCATAACCACCCGGTCACAGTTTGGCGTAGGAATGTCCGTACAACCAATTTTCTTTTGTACGTTAATTTAGTAAATGAGGGCCATTGTGTTTTATCACATTTCTGTGTGTTTCCAATGAACATATTTTGTTAAATCAGGTGAACTTCAGCTGATATCTTATGTTCAGGTAGTAAAGAGCAGTGACACTGCTAGGGACCCTGTCAATTTGAACACAGCTAGTGTTTAAGCTATAATTTCGAACAGTCCCCCCTTTGACTTCAGGCAATTTCTGATCTCTAGACATGTAATCATTTCTTCAATGACTTTCTTTATTCAAGCAAGCACCTCAATGGCCTCATTTGCAGGAATGACAGGGCAATGTTTGCTCGCCGCTTACTGAAGCACTCGGGCCCTATGGGGAGATATGAGACAGCCTTGTTAATATTCCGCTCGGTGGTCAGACTCTTGTGAGGGATCACAGCAGATGAAGCACAGCGTTGTATAAAAGTGACGCGCTGTGTCACTAACAGGGTTGTGGGATAATGAAGATGACTGCTCTCCTTGACAGTGTCCTCTCCTTTTTTCCCTTCCTCTTAGGAAACGCTTCTCACGTTTTTCTCTCCCCAGGACTAATCCGAGGAGAGTCTGGCACCCCCACGCTCTCCAAAGCCCACATTTATATATATACACTGAACTAGCTGAGAACTTAACATGAAGACCAATGATTGCAAAAACCCCCATGTTGCCAAATTAGAATTTCAACAATTGTTTCTCACTCCTCTTGTAAAGCCTTTTAAGTGTTTCAAACAACCTTCACCTAAGCATGCAAGCTCAATTATAATTTAAAATAAGGATGATCAGAAAACGTTCAAAGCACAATGCATAATGAGACATGCACACAGGGTCAATTAAAGCACACTAGAAAGTACAGAAAAGTACACTAGAAAGTAACAGCTCTTTGGAAAATTGGTTCAGACTGACATTTTACTGTAAAACATTATCCCATGCTCCGTTTACACACAAAATGTACATTCTATCTCACTAATACGGTATATGCCTTAGTAAAGTTAAGAAAAGTTACATTTCCAGTTTAGAAGAACAGGCTTAGAGTGCCATGTAGTGTGTAATGTAAACAATCTGCAAAGTCGTAAAGCAGAAAGTGCATGATGAAGTTGTCTCCCCAAACAAAAGGAACAATGATTCAAATGTACTTTAGAAAGCAAATAGAATTAAATATTTTCTGAAAAAAAAAAAAAAAAAACACCCCTAGATATGATTCGCCTCTTCGTGAAACAAACCTAGCCAGTGTGAAATTACTCAGGGATCAGGGACGGTTTCGCAAAGATAATCTACTCTAACCTGATGTGTTAATTCCAAGTGATATCAGAAATCAAGAAGTCTCCGTTTTCATCATGCCTACTGCTCTAATGAACGTGCTTCTAGTTTGAA
>JAUCMU010000046.1:6849856-6867744 GCA_032275025.1 Enteromius treurensis | reverse complement strand
CGCATCACAAAACAGAGCAAGGCCAGCGTTTGTGCTTATAAAACTTAAACTTTTTATTTATTTTGGAAATGACCGATCGTTTCGCTAGATAAGACCCTTATTCATCGTCTGGTATTGTGGAGTTTTTGTAAAAGTGAACTTCTCCTTTAATGCTTCTAGTGACATACGTTAAACTAAAAATCACCTTGCGATCAGTTGCTCAGAAGTCACTGTGAAAACTGATTAGAAATGTAAAGTTAGTTAGTAAAAGTGTTAGTTTGCAGATGATGCTTGCTTTGACTTGCTTATTTTACAGCAAAAATAATGCCATAAATGTCCACATATTTTTGGAAGGTACTTTGTATACACAGCACATTTTGCTCAAAGAAATGAAAAAAAAAACAATGCACATTACATTACAACTTGAAAAAAATATTTCCAAAACAACATTACAATCTTTTTCAGCTTGGCTTTCTCTGTCTCCATTAAGAGTGGCGCTCATGTTATTCCATTGCTCTGTTCTACTGAAACCTCTGAGAATAAATGGTTTCCATTTGGTGAGTGTGTTTTTCTCTCTCAGCTGTGGATCAGAGCAGGAAGTTGAGCATAACGAGCTCGTGAACGAGGGTTCACTTAAGCAAAGGTTCATTCAGAGGTTACCGTTCAGACTTCAGCTCTGGAATCCATATCACACACTCCACTCATGCTCTCAAATCTAAGGCATTATTGTCTGTGTGTGTTTCAGTTTTCCTCTGAAGTCCCCACTTCAAAAGGACTCCCCAACTACTGACTTGGCCCTAAATGCTAATGTTGCCCAAAGCCACCAACCATTCTAGGCTGACAGTAATACCCTTGCGAGACTAGGTTTTTTGCGCATTTAAGGTCAGCAATATAACCCCAAATCTGAGATTTTACTTTATTCCTCCAGAAGACTTCAGGAAGAGGAGCAACAGTACCGAACATCCTCTCTACCTGCCATCCCCAACCCCTTTCCTGAGCTCTGCAGCCCTGCGAGTTCCCCTACACTCAGCTCTGGCTCCTTACCTCAGTGTCAGCCCTCAGGCAAATATGTAAGAGACCCTTTGTTCTCATTCCTCTCTCTCTTCAAGAAATAGTTTACTCAAAATGGAAATTCTGACATTATTTACTCACCCCCATGTCTTTCCAACCCAGCATATTTTTTTCTTCCATGGAACACAAAAGGATAAATTCTAAAGAAATTTGTGCAACTCATTTTCATAAAGCACTCATTCATACTGACCATGGTCATGCTCCAGAAACCACAAAAAAAGTCAAAAAAGCACCATTAAAGCAGTCCCAAAAACAGCATATGATGGCTTAGTGCCGCTTGATGCATCAGAGTGCTTTATTTGAATAGATTGTTTTAAATATTTTTAGTTATGGGGATTTATGGATAACAGTTGGGCAAAGATACTTTAAAAAAAGTAATTCCTTTTGTGTCCCATGGAGACATTAAAACACACCAGGTGGAACAACATCAGGGTTGGGTAAAAGTGACAGATGCCATTTCTGTGCGAGTTATTCCATCTTTCTGTATGGTTATTTAGTGTTACTTTGAAAGGCATTTCAAAGATTTGTGTTTTAATTAAATTTGTAAATGTTACTGTTAGGATAACATGGTTATTGGGGTCATTTCGAATGTGCTGAATTGCAGTTCAGCGCAGTGTATTGCTTTAACATGTGTCTAGACACTGGTTTCCCAAGAAACTTGTCACTTCCTCTACAGTGTGACTCATATATTCTTACAGTAAATCTCTTACAGTAATAATAAAAAGTTTTGTCCAGATGTATATCCCCTTAGACATAATCATGTCTTCATCCAAAATAAAATCAAATCTTTTTGGGTATGCGTAAATGCATAAAGGACTTTTAATGGGATAGGACAAATGTGAAATGGCAAGAAAATATAAAAAAGAGAGAAGAGGTACTCAAACTGCCTGTATAAGGACCACCATGTAATTTATCTAAACAAATGCCATATGCACCACAATATCATGAATTTTTTTTTTTTTTTTTTTTTTTATGATAGTCACATGTGTGCATGCGTTTCTGTGATGATGTGCCGGCACCTGTATGCATTTGTATACATTGTTCATACATTGTATGGATCTCTATGTGTGAGCATCTGTTGTGTGCGTGTGTATATATAGCTATCTCTGGACCCCTGGCTGTCATGTGTGAGCTGACTGAGGCCCTGATATATTCCTGGAAAGCCTTGTCATTGCTCCAGGCTAACCACCTCCATATGGGGCCACGGTCTGTTACCGTAACACGGTCCCCATGTTACCGTAAAAAATCGCTACAGACATTAATCAATTACCCTAATCCCTCTCTCTTTACTTTTATTGTCCTGTGGATGGAACCCAGTAGGGGTCTAAGTGCTAGAGAAGGCTTTTGGTCTGTCTAAAAGAGAAAACAACCTGGAAGAGCGCCTGGAAGTCATTAAAAACAGCTGACAAATCGTCAGTGACTGATGATGTCCATAAATGTTATCAAGATATCAAGCACATTGCCTGTTGTTTGTATGTGAAGTGAATATTCCGACTTTATTTTGGAAGACAGGTATAAGAAATGCGAACGTGTTGCATAGCCTGTGACTTGACATTGTGTTTACAAATGGTGTGAGCTCCACGTCTCAACACGTCTAAGAATTAAATCACCATTCTAATCACCATTCTTTCATTCTAAATTAATCAAGGTGTGCAATTAGAAATGCTGATTGAGGTGTATTGTTATAGCATGTTTATATTTTTGACAGTTTTATATTTTTACACTTTTTCTTTTCCTTGGAAAAGTCATCACCTTTAGTTATTTATCACTTCATACAATAGAATGCTTTACACTATCAAACAGGAAACAAGTGTTGTCAATAATGCAAGAGGACATTAACAAAGAGTCATTTTGAAAAGTTTGAAAAAGTCCATTTACTCATGATTCGGTAACACTTTAGAATAACGTCCCGTTGTAAGTAATTTATAAGTGATTAGTTAATGATAAAATGTTCATCTACAAAACATTCACAAATGATTAATAAGTGATTATTATGTTTAGTTAATTAATTTACAAGTCAATTTGTGATATGTTGAAAAGCACAAAAAAAAATCTTTTTTAAATTTAATAAAGTGTGTAATCCCTTTGTCTTATTAGGACTTGTGTTCTGTGTGGAGTGTGTGGGATCTACTGATAATGTAAACTAGTTTTACCCTCAACTGAAGTTCACATTTCAACATATTACAACTTGTAATTGACTTGTAAATTAATTAACTAAATAATAATCACTTATTAATCATTTGTGAATGTTTTGTAGATGAACATTTCATCATTAACTAATGACTTATAAATGACTTACAAGGGGACGTTATACTAAAGTGTTACCAAAAATGCATGTAATATAAAATTGATTTCATGTTTCTGGTATGCAACCAATGTTTCATTATTGTGGATGAATTTGATAAATCATATTAGAATTATTTCTGAGGAACCATGTGACACTGAAAATGTCAGGAACATTGTCTGCAAAACAAATCAGCTTGACATCACAGGAGAAAGGAGTAACAATTGTTTTAAATAATAATAATATTCCATAATGTAATGTTAAATAAATGCAAGCTTTGTGAGACTTCTTTCAAAAATGAACTGACTTGCCTACTCTAAATGTTTGAATGTTAGTCTAACATACAGTACATATTAGAATATTCCTTCAACTAAGAAAAAAATTTAACAACTGCAACAACACAGTATTAAAAATGGAAGTTCTCTGAAATTTTCACTACAAGCAATAACTGAGATGCAAGATGGAACCAGTTGGTTTCAGTTATATTATAACATATACTGTAACAGACACAATATTTTTGCTACAGGTTTCTCCACCTTAGCACCTTCATCACACCTGTCCTCATGTCCTCATCAGTCTCTCTCTCTGTACAGGTGTGCCCCCCTCTCAGACCCAGCAGCCCCACACCTCTCAGGTCCTCCAGCCAGAAGAAGCTCTCTACCTCCGCAAGAAGAAGAAAAAGTTGACTCGCCAGGACCCGTACGCCCGCTTCTCTGCTCTGCTGTACCGCCGCCAGCCCCGAGAAGACCAGAAAGCCATTTTGGCTAGAATGGACACAGCAGACCCAGACCACGCCACTCTCCTCTGAAGTCCAGAGATTATAGGCCACACTCTCCCCAAACTCTGAGCTCCTTCCACCTTTGCTCAGCCAGTCAACGTCTTCACGTCCACACCCGCCCCTAATGGTTTACTCCTCTTCTCTTTTCCGTTACGCTCAATGTGTCACAAGAAAATGCCAGTGCTCCAAGGTTTTGCTCTAGTCCATTTACCTCAAATTCAGAAGGATCGGTCATCTTGAGCAGATTAAAAAGAAGATCTTATATGCCTCAACTTATCTTTGGGATTTAGTGGCTCTTATCAGATGGTGCGTCAGATAAGAGCACAGCTGTCAAGCTTCTGTTTCATTCTGCCAACAGTCTCGACCATATCTAGCAGATCACAGGGTTTTCACAGGTATACCTCAAACACACCATGATCTCAGTGCTGCTATACTAACAAACACAGCAGATATGCAGATAACAATGCAAATATTTGTTTGTATTTCCAAATATGACATTCCACAGTGCACGTTTCGGACGTATTAGCAAACCATCCATGAAAAGTGCAATGTACACAACCATTCAAAAGTTTAAGGTCAGTATGCGTGTTTTGAGACGGCATTTATTTGATAAAAAATGCATTAAAAACAAATATATCATTACAATATAAAATAGCAGTTTTTGCTGTAGTAGTTTTAGTATTTATTATATATTCCTGTAAGTGCAAAGCTGAAGTCTTCAGCGGCACGTGGTCTTTCAGAAATCATTTGAGTATGTTGATTTGGTGCTTAAGAAACATTTCTTATTGTTGAAATCAATTGTACTGTTCATCACAATGTTTTGATGATGAATAGAACATCATTTATTTAAATTAAGTCACCTTTAATCATTTTAAATGTATCCATGCTTCGTAAAAATATTGATTTCCTTTCCAAAATCTTACTGACCGCACATTTTTTTAAATGGCATCGTATGAATTTCTAACATAAATTACCACTGTGGCTGTTATTGATGATTTTCCGCTTGATTATGCGTGCATTTGAGATGCTGCATGCGTTGTCTACTCACACACTAATGCTAATACTCCTTCTCCACATTTCAGGAGAAAATTGAAAGACTTTTCTACAAAGCACAAAAATTCTGATAAAGCTATAGTACAGGCAGAAGACACAGGCTTGGATGGCAATGGCAGCCATTTGAATAAGGGAACATTTCATTCCAACGCCATTTTTGATAAACATATGTACAGAAGCAGCTATATCCTCTTACACGCTTTTTGAACACAAACTTGCACTGAAGCAAAACCTTGGTGACTACTGTGAGTGATACTGTTTGTTTTTTGTTTTTTTTTTAATGCTCACCTTACTTCTCGCAGTTACCAAGCGCTATTCAGAAAGTACTATAGTAATGCCAAAAATACTACAGCTTCCTTAATCAATAAGACTAAAAAGTGTACTGTACTGTGAGGAGGATAGGATTTTGTGCCATAATAAACTATAGTATTTTTGTCAACAATATGCGATGCCCCCTTACATAAAAAGGCATATGTTGGCCTTAATAGAGCTCCTTAATGCTTATTCCTATTGTGTTTTATTTAGTTTTGTTTAATTATTTCAGATTAAGTGACAAAAAAATGAAATCTACTGCCTTTGTAGGCCATTTTTGAGCCTTTTTGTTTTTTGGTTAAACCAGAAACGTCAACCCAGCGCCTGTCTCTCTCCTCTGTGAAGACCCTTGCGGGAAAATCTCTTTGGGATGAGAGGGCTATTCCCAGCGGCCAAAGGTTTTTATTGTGTTTCTATCATCCAACGGTGCTTCTTTTCTACAGAAAGACATGTATTTTCACTGTCTGAAAAGACATACCTGGGCAAATGTACATTTTAGCGTGCTAGACATAGTCCAGGGGGGATGTAACGGCCGTCAGATGAGGGGTGGCATGTTCTGTGTCTTATCACTTGTACAGATGTGCAGTCAGCTTGTACATATGAAAAATGTCTAAAACTGCAACAAATGGCGGAGCATTGTACTGTTTCTTCAGCCGAATTCAAATCGAAAAGCAAGTAAATGTGAACCCTTGACCTCCAGATGGCAGGTTAATGGGGTTATGGGTGCGTGGTTCATGGCTAAGCCCCTCTCAATGGCCAATCACCACATTAAAGGCATTGTAACAGCCTACATAAGGTGCTATAAAAAGTCTTCAGACTGAACTCTGTTTATAATATATTATTAATTTGATCTTCCAGCAGACAATGGCTGCTGCTTATTGGTGCAGTCACATTTCAACTAAATGGTGTGCACATAAATGATTTGTTGTCTATTATCAATAGTGTTGCCATATATTAAGTTACTTCTAAACCAAGAAGCTTTCTGTTAAGAAGTGGTCATACTTAATGTTGTTCTGCGAACTTTATCAGGAATTGACACATTTGGTAATTTTGCATTTGCACACATTAGATTCCACGGATTTGCTGCGGTGTCCAACAAAAAGTTGTTTGGTTTAAAGGTGACTTCTGCGTAAGCATACATTGTTTCGCTATTGACGATAGACAAGAAATTTCGCCAAAATTTTGCCTGACTACACCTCATATCCTGAACACCTCAGTATTTGATGTTGTAGGATTTCAACTCCATCTGTCTGATAAGCCTTCAAGTGCGGTCACATTAACCATTTGGCAAATTTTAGCGGGTAAAAAAAACACGTTGACGGCTTGGTTTAAAAGCGATGTTTTTCTGAGCTACATTGCTATTATTGTCGATAAACAATAACACTTTATCCCTAAGAAATTTAGCTGAAATTTCACTAATGTGACCATACTTTTTGCTGTCTGCTGTGGCGCTTTGAGGGCCATCGATGATACCGACATTTATACTTGACTAGCATCGGAGCGTTAAATATTAGCGAGCATGAGTTCTGAGCGGGAAAGTGGACGTGACAGTTGGAGAAGCTACAGTACGCTGTTGTCGTAGCTGCGTATAATGAATATTTTATTGATTTGTTTGGATGTAAAATTAGCTTATACACGACAGACCAGCGCATCAAGTGCACCTTTTAGGCGTAAGAAAAAGGTAAACCTTTGTGGAAGATGTTGATTAGGATCAGGTGATTGATTGTCAAAGAGTCAGACACCATTTTAAGCTTTTAGCGATTCTGAGCTCGACACGTTTTATTTAGCGTCGTGCCGTGAGACCTGCTCAGATTCCCGAATCATGATTGAGCCGTTGTTTGTATGTCGTGTGAATGGCTTTACATTTTGAGCAAAGACTTGATTGTTCATACTTGTAATTTTGTTTTATTTGTAAATCAAGTAACCAGATTAGACGAGACCTACTTGCTAAAGTTAGGTATTCTATTTGTGTGTGTCAAAACACACTGTTTTAGGTACAGTAGATAGAAGCGACTGATCATCTCGTTCATACGGGAGATGTGCGTATCCTAAGTATTTTTGATCCATTTCACTGGGCAATTGTCAAATATGGTGCTTTCTTAAAAGAAAAAAAAAAAAAATCAACAACTATTTAATTATCTAAATGTTGTGTTCCTTTTTTATTTAAAGCCTTCATACAAAAGAATTATATCGAAATGAATATCCAAAATGCTAGGAATGTACTGTAATATGTCAAAAAAACAAAAACTGTATATAATATAATAGCATATATTGCACAATGTATTATAAAATTTAAGTAATTTTGAATAAATTGGCCAATATATGCACGCAACAGAATATATTGATATAAAACATTGTCATATTTTAGATTCAGTTTTTAATATGTTACTTTTTCGTGAGGGTTGAAATGCATGAGAGCATTTTTGAGCCAACAGAGCTATTTGCGTGTTGTAAATGATTCAGTCCACTTGCATTCGCTCTCACGTTGGATTTGAAACTTGTTTATTTTGTTGGTGAACGCTTTTTTTGGATACCGGTCTAGCTCACATTCTGCTTTGCAGGGGACTTCTGCTACTGTAGCATCAATCGTTGAACAGATTGGCTAACTCTAGAGCGGCCAGATAAATGAGCTGTTTGGGGATTTTGAGAGGTAATTAATGCTAAGCTGATTCGACTCATGGGCGGTGTAAGATGAGATACATTGTAACAGATTCTGAACCTTTATCTTTTTTAGTAGCGTTATAGCCGTGGTAGATATACATTCAAGCATTAGTTGGTTTATTCGTTATTGCACTGTACCGATTTGATATCTAAACAGTGATGAAAATTCTATTGCTTTTGACAAAACGTCTCAAGATTAGCATTTTTCCATTCCAGATCATTCTCTGAGGTGCATCGTTTTTAATAAAACAACATCCTAGTAAATCTTTGTTTTGTTTTGTTTTCCTCATCTCATATCCTCACAGCGTGTATCTTGTAGTTTTTTCACGACACGTTCTTTACTTGTGTTTACATCACATTTATGTTCAGAGCGGACACTTGCTTACCAAAGCAACTTACTAGAAAGTGCACATTTTGCAGAACTGGCAAATGCCCGAATATTACTTCATCTTGGAATGAAAGATGCTTTACTCATAGGCAAACCGGTTTTAGCTGGTCTGTTGATTGTTCAGTTGCAGAAGCTGTTTGGAAGCTGATTTATGCCGAAATTGGAGCAGTTTGCTTCCAGTCGCAGAAAAAAAGAGCTAAAATGTTACAGTTATGAAGGTCCAGAGAAGTTTTTGAGAGTCTAACCCTGTTTTATTATATACATGTTTACATAGTAAAAAAACAGATTTGTATTTATTACTTTTTTTAGCATGATTTTGGGATTTTGCTGAATGTTACTGAACTGATGAATCATAATATGGGTCGCAACAAGATATTATATTATTTATTTACCTATCATATAATGAAATATTATTACTTGATTATTATAATTGTTTATTATTTCATTTCAACAGAGCGGAACATTGCACAAAAAACTGCCACTTATAGATACATAATTCTGTCATTTAAAAAAAAAAAAAAGCTTATATATAATAGTTTGCTGAAAAGAGCAATGATATAAATTCATGTGCATTTTCAACAATAATTGTAAAAAGTAACGTGACACAAACACAATGCATTGCACACCCAGCACGGCCTTTAATGCAGTTTTAACAGTCTGAGCAGATGAAATTCAGAGCGCTTGAACCCTTAAAATGACCCTTACTGTGTGTTCATTCATTTCCTTTAGTTTTTATTCATGATAGTTGCATATATTATGTATCCTTTTTTGATTACTGATGCCGCTAATGAGTTAACAGACTAACCTATAAGTTAACTTCTCAAAAGATGACCTCTTATAGTACATCAGGGATACAAAAAGCATATGAATAATCATGCTGCTCATCGTTTTGGTACACAGTCTCAGATCGAGAGGGAGAAAGCATGGGATCAGCACAATGTAGAGGACGAGAGAAGAGCGTGGCGGTCATGTCCTCACGTGGCACTTAGTGCACCATGAGCCTGCAGGAAACACATAGGGATTTTCAGGACACCAGCTCCACAACAGACACACATACCAGAACTACCACAAGGTGTAAATAAAAAATGCAAGTCATGCAATATATATTTTTTGTAAATGAGAATATGTGGTACACTGTGGCTGTTGATGGATGAGTGGTCATAGAGTCATTTGCTGTCTGTCTCAGTGGTTTATGAAAACATGTAGCAGGCCATCACTTTTAAATATATATATATATGGAATAACATTACACAAGTTACACATGCTATTAGTATCGCAAACCAAAGTGCAAGCTGTTGTCTATTTTTTTATTTTTTTTTTATTTTCCGTGTTTCATTGTCATACAGTACAGCTCTGGTTCATGCAATACAAAACATAAAGAAAAAAGTGACAACACAATGTACAATGAGAGATAAAACTGATATTAAAGTGACATTTCTGCTCACGTTCTCAATTCCAAAAGAAGCATGTGCTGAAAATTATTTCATGCTCATTTTTCGAGAATCTAATATATAAAACGAACTGTATTCTCATGATCGTTACCTTGGCGCGTAAAGAACAGAAATTTGCATAAAAATTGACCAGTTACTGAATTCTGCAAGTCAAATATACCTGCAGAGATGGATTGGATTTCTTTGTTTATGGAAGGTAGTCCAGCTACAGTGCTGTCAGCACAAGATCTTGTGTCTGCTGACTAAAACGGCGTTTGACGGTCTGTTGTGGGGGTAGATTGTGTGGCACCTGCAATATGTATAGCAGCACAGTCCAAGATATACGTATGTATTCTGTATTCTTATAGTCAACAGACTGTACCAGTAGAAATATTTTGACAGTGTACTGTATGTATAAATAACAGATATTTATAGGTACGTAATAAAAGGCGAATTGGGGAATCTTTAATTTTGTACTGCGAGAAAAAACGATTTAGCTGTCTTGTTTATGGAGAAATACAGTATGTGTTCTTTCTGCTGTTAGATGCTCATGGTAGCAAGGTGTGGTCATTAGCGAATAGCAAATGATGCGAACTGCTTTTGTAGTAGGTATGTATTCTAACAATCACCGTAATCTTTTCTAGAGACCTCAGTGTGGTGTGTAAGCAGCCATACCATTGAACATATCATGACTTGGTGCTATTGCTGATCTATTTTGTGGTCCAGACCAGAGATAACTCACATTACTCTCCATCTTTCCTGTAGATTTACAGAGTAAATGAGAGAAAACCCACACATGAATACCTGAAAAAAAAAATTTTTTGTTACCTGAATGTGCTACCAAAAACTAGAGATGATCTTCGGCATTTAGAATATACTGGAACCAGACACTTGGCAGACAAACTAGAAGAGGTTAGAATTACGGTGCAACACAGTTTTGTTTTTTTCAAAAGCCATTATTTTTTTTGGTGAAATATTGTTAATAAGGACAATGTTAACCCTTTTGGTAGCTTCGACATAGGTTGTACTGGAATGCATTTGCACCATCACAGTCTCTTTTAATTTCATTTGTACAATCATTTGCAGATTTGCACATCACGATACGACCTCATTCGGAGTCAATTTAGATGGCATTAACTTTCCATTGCTTTCCATTGATGTGGGTTTCAATCCATATGCTGTACTCTCCACATTTGCCTGCACAGAAACTAAACTGAACAATCATAAACCATATCAGAATTGTATAGTGTGGCATTGTTGTTTTTTAAATAAAATATTTTCTTCCTCTTTTCAGATGGTTTGCTTTATATATGTATGATCCTCTCCAAAAAGAAAAAGAAAATGGCCATAAATTATTCTAATTCACATTGCTACAAATGATATTCGAGAACTGCTAACTTAGGATGCACATGAAGGACAAAATGTTAATTTTTTGGGGTGCTGACCTACTTTTTCAAAAGTGTAATTTCTTATTCTAATTACCGATGAATGTTATTATCTGATATGTTGGCCACACATTAAGGAATGTGCTAATCCACTTTGTTTTGTATCATTTAATCTCATTTGCATTGTTGTCACTGCTGTTCAATAGCTTTGCTGTATTGTTTTGATGTGCAAGCATAGGGTTAACTCTGTTTACCTCTCTTGTACAAGCTCTTATTAATTGCTCCGTTCTGTAATGGTTGCCCTTACATTATGAGTTTCAATCACTACTTTGAGTGCTACGGTTTTTCCTTCTCCAGAAGCTCAACACCTCTAACAGCTACCCAACCTCAGACACAGTGGAGCAAGGAAATTATGCTGTTTGTTTAAAAAAAAAAAGAGAATCAGACCTGCTTTATTTATCAAAACTAAGGTTTTAGATTTTAAATATATAGTTCAGATAGAATAGATTCACGTGGAGCTGCCAAGTATATAAATAAAGAAAAAAACTATAATAATAACTACTAAAAAAGAAGAAGAAGAAGACTACAGTGGTAGATACTGACCTCACCCTCAACACTTCGGTTCACATCACTCAGTACTGGTACAGCTCATTGACATTTTCAGATGCTAGACCCATGTCATTTTTTTTCCCCTGCTTCAAAAATGTTTTGTATTTTGATATAATAAAAGAGACAAGAAAATGACAGTATACTTGTGTGAACTTGATTGTTATTACTGTTAATTTTATTTATACCATGTGAAATTTTGGTGTTTAAAAAACTAACAGTAACAGTAACATTAATGTTTTTACTTCATACTATTGATGTCAAAACTGTCAGTTGTTTGGTTACCAACATTCTTCAAAATATATTTGGTGTTCAACAGTAGAAAAACACCTGTATATGTTTCAAATAACTAGTGTGAGTAATTGATGACAGTAAATAATGACAGAATTTTAATATGTGGGTGAACTAACCCATAACCCGATTAATGTCTGAAATTAATGAGGTGATCAATTGAATGCACCACTTTATTTTTTATGACATTATCAGTTACTAAAACCTGTTCTCAAATCATAACTCAATACTTCATATATATCAAAATACATTAAACTTAATCAACACATAATTAATCGTATGCAATATTTTTATAACAGAGTGCTAATGCTAGTATAATTCATTTTTTCTATTACAATCATGGTTTAAACTTATTCCATATATTGCACTAGGATCAATGGCTATATGAAGGATTGTATAATAACTGTGTGACAGTCCGAGTCCTACTAGGATTAACCTACGGGATTTTTTAAGAAAATGAGCACATTTCAAGACCTTAAAATGCCATACATCGAGCCCTAACAAGAAATACTCTATAAAATAATAATAATTAATGCTACAGTGCTCCTGCCCTGATAATATCATCTAGAGTTCTGCGCCAATCGCACTTCTGTGGTCACGGTGACGCGCACGGGACAGCACTGCGCGCTCACGCTTTTGAATGTTGAACCGAAGTCTCCCGTGGCAAGTGGCGGCGGGACGCGTGGACAGCACACCTCTCTTCATATATTTGCAAACATTAAAATGGACGGCAGATACGTGACTGGATTAGTTACGAATTCAGTCATATCTTTGTAAAGTTCAGTCAGGAACGCCTTTTGAACAGCTGGTTGGTTGTAGCTAGCAGCAAAGCTAGCTCGACAAACCCCTTCCCCACCTGGAGATTTTTTAATGAACCTTCATAATTTCGTCTCTCTGAAGTGCAATTCTCTGCAGCGCTACCCAGTTTCGTGTGGACTTTCTGTTCTTTTTTTGTTGAAATCTCTCAATTTCACGATGCGACTCTCTGGCACCGGGTTTCTCAGCTGGCTCGCTGCGGTCTTCGTGGAGGATCACTGGAAAGAGCAGTGCTGAGCCACACTGACACCCCAATATCATTTTCGCGATTAATTACAGTATTCCACAACCGGTAAGTACAAAAACACAGCTAGCACCCGTTATATTTATTCATAACTTGCTAGTGAAACGCCGGCGCGAGCGGGGAAAGTGGAGCGGCTAAAATATGCGCGCGCGCGCGCGTGCTCTCCTATAATAAACTCCACTAAATAGCTGTACATTAAATAGCTTATGTTTGAGGGGTGGTATTTGCCCCGTTAAGCGCTGCTGTTTTGGATTGGACTGGATGTAGGAATCGATTAGATTGTAATATTCACGGTCTCTGGGAGGTGGACTGTTTATTATGTAGCCTACTAATAAGGGCGCTTAAACTTAGTAGACCTCCAATAGATGCTATCGTTAAATCAAGCGTTAAGATCAGATGAACAAAGAAACCGAGTCAAAAAAACAAAACAAAACAAAACGAATTGCCCCTCATAAGCACAGAACGTTTCGTGTTTCATAATGAGTAATGGAAATCGAGGAGTTAATTTTTTGTTGCAATATTAATATATTTGTACAGATTAAAAACTACTGCATACATTTGAGGTTTTACGTGTATTGTTTTCTTTGGTCTAGTATAGATTCTGGGTATTAGATGTCAGCAAATATGATCACTTATGATTACATGGACCCACATCTTAAAATTCAAAAGGCAGCCATATCGTTTATTTGGTGAAAAAACTACAGTAAAAATTATACTGTATTAAGTGATCTGAATTATTTTATTACATTACCTCACAGCTCTGTATTTTTATAGTGCTGTATTTATTATATTTTTGTATGCACATATACTAATCAGAGAGACATGTATACATACACACACTTTACGCTTCTCTGAATGTTTCCACAGAGGAGTTCCTTGCATCCAGACCCCAGTTTAAACCTTTGGTCTATGCAAATGAGGATGCCCACATTTAGATCTGGCTTTCCCTTTTGCGCTGAAGGGGTTTGCACTCCACAGATCAATATTTTATACTGAACTCTGATAGTTATACATGTGCTAGGCATTGAAAAATGCTCTCCTTTTGGCCACTTTGCTTTAGAAAAATAATGATGTGAATCCTAAATTGTATTACAGTCTGTCTGAAAGATTCCCAGACTTGACTTAAGCCTGTCAGCTGGAGGCATCTGTGTGCATATTAAAGCAGCTCCGTGTTCTTGGTGCTGCACAAAATATTGATTTTGTTGATAAAATTACAGCAATATGTATATGCACAGCTTGGGTTCTAGCCTGTGTTGTTCTACAGCTTTCATTAATTTTATTTTTCTGCAGTCGTATTAAGGGCTGCTACATCCAATCTGATATTTGATACTCTTAAAGGCATAGTCCACCCAAAAATGAAAATTGTCAACACATACATGCCAACATGTTGTTCCAAACCCGTTCGTCTTTCTTTCTTGTGCTGAACATGCTCACAAAAAAAAGATATTTTGAAGAATACCTGAACAGTTTCAGTTCCCCTTGACTTCTATTCTATTTTTTGTGCCATGTGTTGTCATAAGATTTAAATAGCTGCTAAAGCAATGAGCTGTTATTGATTGGCACAGTGGTTGTACGCTGCTCATATTTCCTCTCATCTTTCCAATTCCCTGCATCAGGTATCATGCAAAATCTATGCCACTCTAACAGCAATTATTTAGAGAACATTGATGCATAACTCTTTGAAATTGTCATATATTCACTACATCTTTGATAACAAGCAAGAATACATTACATTTTTAATACTGTATATACGGTGCAAGATAAGCATCCCAACTAATAACAGCTCATGTGTTTGTACACATAGGTTGCACATTGCCTGGATGCCATTGGACTAAATTATTATTGTGTATAAACCCACCAGCTCCAAAGCAACCACTTCATAGAAAAGCTCTCATATTGAATTCATTTTTGTAACGCGCTGTTGAAACATTTCTTTCCCAAAAGGCTTGAGATCAAAGTCTGATTTCATTAGTTCATCTATTCTTTAACTCAGACAGGCAGTGTGGGATAAGATATTGAAATCTGACCTACATAACTAGTGAAGACACTCCCTGCACGAATACAAATTTGTAAGGTCATTACAAAATGTGCTGCATGTATTACTCTCGTTGGAGAGATGGAAAGGTTTGGAACGATTCCATCCAGACATGTGATTAGTCTTCTTGTTAGATGTTTGTGTATTAGGAGCAATGCATCACCGTAGAAGATGGGAAGCGTGCTATTACAAGTTTATGTTGGCTTTCTGTTGCCTGTGACTTCACGTTTCCTCCCTCCCTTATTTTTTATATTTGCAGATGTCATTTAGTCTTTTGACTGAAGAAGAGGATCCCATTTGATTAACTTTCAGCCATTCATAAATGCTTATCATGAGCTGAAATTAATCGAGTTTAGGTTTTCTGTAATATCCTCAGATCATTTGAATTGGAAATGAATCTCTCTCAGTAGACTTACTTGATTTGTGTTGGTGGAAACAGCATATGTGATTCAAGATACAGTGTCATCATCACATCAGAATGATATGGGGTGTGTTGTAATATTAACGTTCGATTCTGTCCAGCAGCCATCTGTTTTCCTTATGTGGAGGGGTTTGCATTTTTTCATGTGTACTTGATGAATGCCTTTGGGTCATCACACTGCTCTGCGAAATGAGGAAAGAATTTAAATCTTCACATTGAAAAATCAAAGCGTCTGTGTTTCTTCATATTTTTCTCTCTCTCTGCAAGTACATTAGTGGCTGGTAATGTGAATTTGAGTTAATGGCCTTGAATCTCTGGATGAGAACAGCGTTTGCTTTGTAAGTCTATGCAAACACATGCAAAACAGTATGACATAAGGCAGTGTTGTTCAGACAGCCATTGTGGGGAGGTAGATATTATACAAACCTTCCTCTCGGTGGCTTTACCAATGTAGTTTCTTTTAGATAGGAATTCATTGATATTTTCAGTTGAAAAGACATGTTGTCTTAGAGAGCAAGGCTAATGCAAAGTTAGCCCACTTCTGCAAGGCTTACATTCCATTTAGAATATTCTGACATAGTTGTGGAAGAGATTTGGATTGTGTAGTGAAGACTGTTTTATATGTTCCAGACACCAGACCTTATTGTACTAAAAAAAATAGAGTCCGCTGTGTAACAACTAACCAATTAGTTCTGCTTGAATTGTATAGGGCTCTCTGCTCGGTCGCAGTCAGATGTTAAATTTTCCGACAGGGACTTGAAGAAGCATAGTGTATCTGAAGATAGAGTAATCTTGGCAGGGAATATGAGTGCTGTAATTGGGCTGCTTATTTGAGAGGGTTTAGGAGAACCTCAGAGCTGAAGGATGTTTGAATTAGGCTGACGCATTGCAGCTTAACTAAACAGACAAATCAGTCTGGCATTGAGAAAACATGAGGAAAAGATGTCAAGCCTTTAACTATGGGGAAATGTGTACTGTACTCAACCTTATCATTACCTCCTCCTTTCCTGCCTAAAGACATGTTGTGTCAGCAAGTTAAACATGCTGTTTACCTGTTTGTGTTTAGCTTTTAAATGCTTTGTCCATGTCATATGTCATGGAGGTGGGAGAAGCATTCTAAGCACTTTGCAGAACAGTTTCATTAGGTATGGATGCTTAGCTCAAAATGCTTGTGTAAGTGCAAGCCTTAGCTGACTGATGAGACGGATATGCGCTACTCATCATGTTTTGCCTGTACAAAACTTTGCAAAGAAGTGAATCCGGTATCTCAGGACTACTGGGCTTGTTTTATCTATAATGTAATGTAATGGAATATAATTGTTATATTACAGCTCTTAGTAGGGCTAATTCTTAATAATAGTACAAATTAGCCTGGTATTTATTGATAATATACACTGCCATTCAAAAGTTTGGTTTTCAGTACATTAACTTTTTATCAAAACGTTTTTTTTGTTTTTTTTTTGCAAATGACATATAATGCGCGTGGGGTTTGAAATGAGCTTGCGGGCTCCCGTTTCTTCGCATGATTTACCATGGCTGCGTCAGCATCGGTGGTGCGCTAGCTTATTAATGGCATAGATTTGCCGCCATAGATTTGTTGGGTTTTTCGCTCAGGCACGGCACCGAAATCCGCGTTTTGATTCGGTTCGGTACGGTACATACTAGGGATGCTCATTTCGGTTATTTCTCATAACCGACAACCGACGCTCGTTGTTAAAAATAATAATATTAATGTCAAAGATGGCAACGTCCACAAACTAAGTCTTACCACTTTCTGACATGACAGGAGTCCAATCGCGGCGCGAGTTCTTTCATCAAACCTTCATTAACCTACAGCAGCTTTGCGCGGAAAGCGGAGCATATGAATCGTGCACAGAACACAAAACTGACGAGAGCGGCTCCGGTGGAAAACTGACGAGAACTAATAATACTTACACGTAGCACTCAAACACACATAAAAACACATTTGCGTCTTTGTGCAGCAGAGCGCGCGTTCCTGTTCCGTTCACACAGCGCGTGTGCTCCGAGAACGCGGTTGCGAGGCCTGAACATTTCCCGGTGAGTTCCGTTACAGATCGCGGTTGTCACTCCCTGTATTAGGACTCAACAACTGTATTCTGCTGCTGTGTGAATG
>JAUCMU010000046.1:6834136-6849756 GCA_032275025.1 Enteromius treurensis | reverse complement strand
TTAAACCGTTTAACTGATTATATTAATCGGTTAAACTTCAAACCGGTCGGTTAACGGTTAAACGGTTAAAATGAGCATCCCTAGTACATACCGGTGCTTTACTGGTACCGGGTTTCACTAGGGTACCCAACTCTAGTAGTTTTTATGTATTTTCCAAAGTACAATATAGCCATTAATATTATTATGAAAGCACCAAAGTGAAATCTGTAAAGGAATGCAGTGCTATTCAGTTTCTCGCTGTCGGTGCTTATATACTTTTTCCTTCTTCCTCGAAAACATGCTTCCACACTGCCAACAAGTTTGCTGTATTAGTGTGCGCCTCTCTTTGATCGCATCATGTCATTGTTTGGTACAATTAATTCTTTCTTCGTTCACTTGGCCAAACACCGAAAGAGGTTTTTGTGCTGTTTTTGGTTGAACAATTTCTGTTGCCGAACATCCGGTGAATGGCTAAATATTCTGCAATTAATTGGAAAAACAAAGAGTTCTTATTGCTTGCATAACCTCGTATATTTGCCAAACGAATACATACTACAACTCTTCCTCTCAGCGACTGAAAAGTTTGCAATTCGATCAAAGGATTCATTGTCTGTGTACAATCAGTGCTGCCACACACAAAGCCTTGGCTGAACTCTAACCCCCAGCTCTGAGGGCTAAGGATGCATTGTGCGGGAATGAGGGCTTTGTCATTCCAGGCTGCATTTCCATTAATTGCTGGAATCTCATACATCGGTTCGTCCCCTGACCTCCACACTCTAGCTGAGCAAGTGAGTGTGCACTAAGCATGAATAAGCATCTCCATTGGTCTTCACTATGTAGAGATGCTTTGGAATTCCTTATGGATTCTTTGCATATAAACAATTCCCACATTGAGAGAGGTTGTTGGAGAACAGCCAGGGAATTCCTACAATGGAGGATAATGAGGAAGCCTTGACAAAAAAAAGTTCTCATTCGGTATTCAATTGGCAACATGGTGTGCCGAGGAGCTATCCTGCACAAAACTTTGCTACCTTGGGAACGTTTGCAGAGTTTATTACAGTTCTCTTTCAGATTTTCACGTTCCCCCAATTGTCATGAAACATCGTCTTGAATAACAGTAACTTAAACAGTGTGAATTGTTTGTTCACTTAATGTCAAGTGCTTAATTTAGCCAATCAATGAATCAATTATAATTAAAGTTCTGCAGATAATAAACTAATTTATCATTTTGGTTATAATGTGCTGTTTTAGTTTGATAAAACACTTAATATGTCATGTCAACAATGCTATCTTTGTTTCTGAAATCAGTCACGTTACAAAGCAAAGATATCTGGGATAGGTTTAGAATGTTGTACATAAACCTCAACACTTCACATCATAACACAAAAAAAACAACAATCCAGTAGTAGTTACAGCATAATGTATTCATGTAGCAGTGCTTGCTGGGAATTTTGAGCAATACAGTCAATACAGTTCAAAATTATAAGTTTAGACTGCTGTGTTTAACTACTTAAGAAAAGCATTTGGTTGAATTTAGTTCAACGTTTTTTTTCTAAGTATTTGTGACTCAAAACATCCTGGGAACTGGAAAAATTTTTCTTACAGTACAGTGTTTGTGCTAAAATTGTACTTGATTTTTCTTTGCTCTTTCATATATTTTGATTTCATTAGTTGTTGTAGAATACAGAAACCACAGAGACCGTTTGCAGAAGAGACTGTTACATCACTAGACCTGTTGCTATTGAAAGCACCTTCTTTAATTTATTCAAACAATCTTGTGCCTTGATCAGCTCCTGAAATCGCACTTGATATAAATTGCCTCTGTGATTGTCATATTCAGCGCGAGCTTCCAAAGCACAGCAAGCATACGGCTTGATGCTCCAGCTGTGGGAAATAGCAATTTGAGGGATGACTCATCTGTGGAGAATCTTCAGTCTCTGTTCTGACAGCTCATTCTTCCTGTTAACTCTAATTTGACTGAAATGCAAATGGATACTGTGTACATACTACATGTGTTCACTATGCTGTGCCTGGCATGTCAATGTTAATTTGACCATAAGTGTTGGTAGAAATAAGAGAGTGCAACATGCTCGATTCAAGTAACCTAGTACCTTCTTGAAGGATATTGTTTCTGACTCCATATTATGAGGATCGTCAATAAATATTGAGACTGATGACATTGGGAATATATAGCCTATTGAAATTTAGTTTCTCACCCTTTAATAAATCGCTGGTCTTTTCTGAAGTAATTAGAACAGCGAGGGTTCAATTCAAACTTTATGTGCTGCTTCAGATAATCTCTTGCACCTTTAATTGGATTGGGATGTGAAGATTGGGTCAAGCAAGGTCACGCTGTACGTGTTAAGCTGTTTGACGAGTCATGAATGGGCTGATGGCAGCTAACTTGTAGATTAAGCTTAGGGCTGAAATATATCAATGTTAAAATTGAAAACAGACTAGCTGCACTCGGGGCGTTCCCATTATCCTGGGATTAAGTGATGTGCAGACACACTGTTTAAAATGTAGTAACTCATTAGGCAACCTAGACTTTTGAGTTTATTGTATTTACTTTTGCACTCAAAGCAGTCAGAGGTAGGCTATTACTTCTGTGTTGTGCATGCATGTTTAAAAGACTATACAAATCATTTTACAGTAACCTTTGTGTCAGTACTCATCATTTTCCACAGAGCTACTGTAATATGAAATATTTTTAGAGCAGCAAGTCAAGTGAAATGGGCAAATACTTTACATTAAAATGTGATACTTTAAGTTGTGGACTGATGTGGTAAAGAGCATTTGCTGTGATCTAGGATTTTTCCAAACCACGCCTGACAGAATTGGGACAGACAGAGCAATTTAGGATTGGAAGGCAACAAGGAACCTCCTAGACCAACACTGATGTTATCTGCTATCTCTGTTAAGAGCTGCTTCATTAAAGGCGAAATGTTCTGGCTTGCTTTGTCATATGGCCTTTTCCACACTTTATTTCTAGTTTAGTTTGAGTATGGCTGCCAGAGGTGTTTTTGCCATATGCAGGATATTCTGGGTCACTTCTCACTTGAGCCCTTTTAAAAGTGCAAGATTTATCGGTCTGACAGAGAAGATTGCTCTTGTATATTTGTTATTTGTCAAAGCCCTTAGTCTAACATTACCTTTTTAAAAATCACCCTCATTCCTTATAAATATTTAACAAAGTTTAACAAAATGAGTCCTGTAAGAACTTCGTTAGGTATGTTGTGCAATTTCTTTCTAATCAAGCTGATTAGCCCTTGTAATTTTTCCCAAGACTGTTGGACTGAATTTCAAAATAAATGTCACAGAAGCAGAAACCGTTGGCTTTCTGTTCCACACCAGTGAACTGCTTCCTGAGGGCATAGACCTGTGATACTATGGATTGAGGCTCATAAATTAATCATTAAAGACTGGATGTATTAATTATTCATATGCACATTCAGGCAATAACAGCCATCAGTTAAATCTCATTGGTCCACTCTCGTTTAAAGTGTCAGGTTTTCTACAGTAGAATTCTTCCTTGGACCTTTTTAAGCAACTTTATAAACTGTCGCACCCATATTTTGACACCATATGTAGTGTATTTGTAATTATGACATGAATTTTGCTCCAGGATAACTTGTTCTGGCAAAATTTGAAGGTGGAATGTAATAAATCTTAGAAAAAACTGCACTGAGCTTAACAAATGCAGTATTTGTATGCTTATAGATTATTGTGTCTTAAGCTTAAGTTCTGAGGCTGCTAGTGTAGGCAGCAGACAGCAAGGGAGCTCACTAGGTTTTGGAACACAGTGACACTCTGCTATTTTATTAAAACAAGGCCAATCTACTTTGCTGTTTGCAGTTTTCTTTGCTCTTGAAGTACACTCGAGTAAAGTTTACTTTCCTTCTTTAGTGCTTCCTAATGCCACAGGCTGCCCTATGTTCTTTGATCAGCTGCTGGCACTTGACACCGGCACTGAGTGATCATGGCTGCTGCCAGCCAGCTGCCCGGGGTGAGTGAGGAGCATCAGACTGATTTCATTCTGTTTCTGATAGATGCAGGACCTCCAGACTTTTCTCAAGTGCTTTATTGATAGGGTTTGCAGTGTCCTCCTTTTTTTTTTCTTCTTCTTCTTGTCCCACGCCTTTCTCAAACCTCACTTGAATGATCACCCACTCCAAGTTGTGTCTTTCTTGAAACTGCAAAGGCTGTGAAATGTGTTTCCCATATTTTGATGTACATTGGAGACAGAAAGCTGCTTGTTTGTTCAGCAGTAGGCCTATCTCAAGGCCATCTCGTGATGTTTTTCTTGCTCGCTGAGGAGGTCAGGGAAAAGTCTCTTGTAGGCTAAGTGTTGTGAGACTTCTGCCGAGTGATGCTCTGATCACTATCGTGCTGCACGGTCAACCTGGAAACATTTTTTAGCTCCGCTTTACTGACTTGCTGTTGCAAGCATATTTTTGTCGTTTTTTTCATGGTGGGCTTTTTATCTAGGCTATAGTGATTTTGACTGATTTTGACCATCTGCAAAGCAAAGTTATTTTTGGAGGTATAGATGCTGGGATTTGTCAGCTCTCGGAAGCAGTGCTGAATTAATGAGCAATGACCTGTCCTTGGACATGACTCGCACCTGGACTCTGCTGGCTTGTCAGTTTGATCTGCATAGGTCTGGATACAAATAATAATTGGGACTTAAACCTACAGTGTAAAAGGAAGACTTCCTGTTCATTTCTATCAAGAACTGGCTCATCAGACATTTAGGGTGTACTCACACTAGGCAGTTTGAACCATGCCAGAGTGTGTTTGACCACAAAAGTGTGTTTCGTTTGACTAGTGTGAGTGCTCTGAACCGTGCCCGTTTGTTGTTGCACGGTTCGCATGTAGTGTGAGCGCTAACCATGCTGGAGCACGGAACAATACGTGTGATGTCATGTTTTTGCAACGCTCCAAAACCAACAAAAGCGATAGATCTGTTTAACAATAGGCTGTGGACCACCGCGGACCAAACGACTCCGACTTACTATCCACAATGTAAATGCAGCGATGGACTCCATCGCGTTCAGCGAGAGTGACGCTCTTCCTGTTTATCCTGAAACCATCGCACCATAATGACGTGCTCCGGCGCGTATGCTGAAACCCTATGTGAGGGCAGGCCAGAGGGGAGTGGGAAGGGGGGACAATCGTACTCTGGGCCCGGTTCACTGCAACCATGCCTAGTGTAAATACACCCATATAATCAGCAGCTTTCATAGAGAGACTGCCTTCTCTAAATTTAATTTAAAGTCAGATTATTCCTGCTTTATCTGCTAAATGTTTGAATCCTTTTTTGTTTTCTTTTTTCAAGAAATCTCTGCCTCTTAAAGACTCAAACACGGAAAGAAATGTTGCTGGTCAAAAGAGTAGAATGGAAAGCACTGGTATTTTGTCAGGAACATTGACTTTGTGACTCAAGGAACAAGCCAGTGAAATGAGCCAGCGTGTTCATTCTCGCAGATGCTTTGAAACCTACTATCTTTTCTAGCTTCTGGAGATAAATGTGTAGTATTTCAGAGTGATTACACAGGATCTGTATTGCTTGTTTCTGGATCCTGTGGAGCTTTTTCACAACAGCGATTTTGGCTTGTGGCTTTATTTATGGATGCTAGATGAGAATCTGCTTTTGGAAGTGTTTGCTTGTAACGGCAAACAAAGCAGGACCTTGTGTAAATATAGAGATGGGATATTAATAACATAAACCTTTGTGCAAGAAATTGTATTCAGGAACCCACATACTCAAGTGATGGGGAAGGGAAGGCATAATCAGCGAGTTGGAATGGCTTAGCTTTTCATATTGCGTAACGATGGACAGCGCAGGGTAATCGTTTTATAGTAGGTTTCATATAAAATCATTTCTTTTTTCGAAGATCGGCAGTACATACATTGGTATAACTAAAAAACAAACAAAAAATAAACCAAATTCTAGGCCCAGTACAGATTGCTTTTGTCATGTCACTCCTGGTTAGAACTCTTTTTAAATGTTTTATTTATATCCAATATTAGAAGCGCAATGCCAGTGAGCGAATTATTAGTGGTTCAGGCATCCCTCAGTAGGACGTCCTGCTGTCAACTTTCCAAAGAGTGCTTTGAACAAGGAATGTGATGTTTGCAAGGTCTCCAGGGTCGACTAGGCTCAGGTTCTAGTGTGCATAATAGTCATTTCTGTTGCTGGTGCTGTCACCAGCCTGCATTTCCCTTTTATTTCAGATTCATCCTCTGATATCAGTGCGATATCTTGTGCAGTCTAACTGAGGCACAGCCTTTCCTCAGCCATCTGTCAAACAACTTGTCAATCAAACAGTCACATTGTGCCTTTGTTAAGCAGTGAATCTCCTTTAGGGAAAAGATTTACTGGCTTGCTTGTATTGTAGAATGAAATGCAGTATATATTTTAGAGTATAGTTAAATTGTGACCCTTATATTATTTGTACTGCATGAATAGTTACTTACTTAGGCAGCAGTTGGGAATGAAAAATGTTAATCAGTATCAAATACATATAAGATTAAGCAATTGTGTCATCATTGTGACAATGATCTATGAGAAGACACTTTTTATTTGCTGAAGATGCGTTAACTGAACTACCAGCTTTGCTATAATCATACTCATGCCAAGATGTTGTAAGTTGACTCTTTGATAAGCGTCAAGTGGAGTTCATGTTTGTTGTATCTTTAGCCGGGTTCTCTTTCCATTTGGAATGGCTGAATGTTATTTACAAACTCATGGCTTTGCTTCATGCCCATTGGCTGGTTGGTAGAGGAAGGATTTAGATATTATGGGCAGGTGTAATGTTCCAGCCCTTGAGACTCCAGAAGGAAGGATCAGATTTCTCCTCATGGGTGCAGGGGTATTGATTTAGTGTCAGATGGCAGGGCAACTGGAATGGTTGAATGCAGTGTCTTCAAGGTTCTTTTATCTAATGTGAATCTCGAAGTCAGAAGGACACTGGGATCTTGCTTGAGGTTATGTATGAAGCCACATAAGTTACTGAACAGATTTGTTTTGTCTGAAAGAACTTATCAAGAAAGTTTTATCATATTTTGTCATTCCTGGAACGCTTAAGCATTAGACACGCATTGCACTCCATCTTACTACTACTTACTGTTTTTGATTGCTGCGGAGTCAAAACATTAATCATGTTGATAAACTAATCTGTCAATGCAACTAAATCTTATGTATGAGATTAAAAAATCTGTTTTATTCAACCGTCATTCTCAGTTTCCCCCACCTCATGCTTTATTCTGTGTATTTGTATAACAGTTGTGTTTGTACATGTTCTAGGCTCAGACATTCACCCATTTGAAACCCAGACTGTCTCTCTGTGGCTCGTCATTGAGATCCTGAAGTCCTCGGAGTGGTGGCCTATTTCCCCCACTGCTCCGTTATGAATTACTCTGTGAATGCATGCTACTCGCTGAATTAGGGTCAGGGCTTTTTAGAAAGAGAGATCAAACAGGTCTGTCTGATGAGAGAGGTGGTGCAAACACTGAGAGAAAATCCTGTCATTGTGCAGCTGAGATCAGAATGTGAAAGCTTCTGGACAAGAGCAAGAACCATGCAGCTCTCAAATCCAATTCCATTTTAGTAGTATTTTGCATTATATGCCATCCTGTGTATACCTCATCTGTAGACTTTAGTCTTTTGGATAAAAAAAACTGAACGTTTATTATTCGATACTGCATATTTTTTATTAACATACTCATTCCGGTTTTACATTTAGATAAAAAACTAAAATAAAAACTTAAAGCTAATCTTTTAAAATAGTTGGTAAATGTAATGTAAGAAGCCGTATTCGTAAAAATTATAAACGTTTCATCCTGCTTCTCATTGGTCTAAGACAAGCCTGTGTCTCCATGTTACAGACTGGTAAGTCAAGTGGTGCCATATTTCACTCCTCTGATGTTGGGCCACTAATTTTATCCCCTCTACACATGCGGCACTCTTCAAAAGTCTGCTTTTCTATTTTTACTGGGTCCTAATTAGGCGATTCAAGTAGTCTGAAGAATCGGCTCCTACATGTGCACCCTGAGGAACTGACTGGGGTTGTTCTCAATTAAATCCAGAGATGTACAGTAGGAGCTACATTTTATATGCTGCTCACAAACCTGAAAAGGAGTACTGACCTTTGTTTTTAATTGTAATCTTAAAAGCTGGACTTACTAACTTCACAAACCACTGTGGACGTGTTGCAAATGAGATCTCGAGGATCAACTTTACTATTCAAAGCCATTAAACAATGCCATCTCTGTACCTCATTGCGAAAGGGAAAGTGCTGTAGTTTGCAAGATCCTGAACAATGTTAAAGCACGTGAGAATACCTTTGCTTTAACGTTTCGGTTCACTTTCTTTAAGTATGCAAATTTTGTGTCAATTACAGTGCCAACTTGCACTTTGCATAGCCGTGCAGAAACAAACAAATGAGTTACCTACATTTCATGTAACAGTATATTGCTTTGTAGTTTGTGAAATTTCATTTAAAGCTTTATTTGGAACAAGCGTGAGAAAGGTCGTTCGGGAAATTATTACTTCACATTTTTCACTTTGAAGCGAAAACGAGGTTAGCCACAATTTGATGAAGCAATTAAGCGTAAGGATGCATCCATGCATGCAGACATAACCTATTCTTCCTGCACTGTGAGGGATAATTCATGTCAGCGACACAGGGCATGGATCAGATTTGAAATCAACTAGTGTATTCGATCCAGCACTGCATCTACATGACAAAGAGGTGATGAAAGTTTCACTTTCCAAAAATCAACCTTGCCGCAGATGAATCCGAGCCTGAGCAGGATTTTGTGTTTTGGCCTTGCAAAGCAACAGGCTTTTGGTTCACTTCTCTATGTAATGAGGCAGTGTATCATCCTGTCTTTCTGAGCAAAGATGCCTGTGAAATAAAAGTGAGGCCCTGATGAAACACAGTCTCTGTTTCATGAATATTAATGTCATATGCTGGTGGTTGTCGGCCTAGATTTCTCTCTGTCTCTTTTTGGGGCTGGAATGGAGAGAAGGAGAAAATTCTTTGCATGTAATTTGAGAGAGGCATGCTTATCAGGCCTGCGAATCTCTGCTGGAAGAGCTTAGGTGAGGTGCTGTTCCTGTTTAGCGCAGGGATGGCACTGACAGGATTATCATGCCGTGTTATTTCTGCCTCATTAATCAAAGTAAGAGGCATGACGATGAGATCGAGACAGTTCACAAAGACTTTAATCTATGCAGGGACCTCACACAGTTTGTGCACACCGTTGGCCAGCTGATCTTTTGATTGACCACTATGACTGTATAAAAACATGGACGTAGTGTCTGTGGCATGACCCATAGGTTTCTGAAGAGCATTTTTGAAACCCAAAGTGACAGTGATCCTGAAATCTGGCTCACCAGATCCACTTTCCTGCAGAGTTACCTACCTGTGATTTACTAATGTTCCTGAAGACAAGTAGGTGTGTTCCAGATTTGAGTATCCCTGCTGTAGGATAATCGAAAATGGGCAAAGAGGTGGGACATGGGTGGAGCTAAGAAGCCCTTAATTTTGCAGAACTTTAAGACTTAATATCATTTAAATGAATGTTCTAAAAAAAAATAGCCTCTCTCACAGTTGACACAAAATAATTAAATTCTATAGGGCCTATGGGACAGACTCCCTTTAAGAGAGAGTCTCTAGTGGTCAGTTTAAGTCACTTCAATGTTGGTCACAGTCAAGAAAGACGGGAAGGTTGCCGCTTGGTTCAGACTAAATGTGATGCTGTTGGCAGTCATACCTGATCAAAAGATGTTTGATGTTATGTGGAGCCAGATTTTGGACCAATGAGGTTTCACGGGACTGTGTAGCGCAACACTAGAAACAAAAACAAAACAATATCTGACATGTACAGCCACTCAGGTGCAATTAGGATTCATCTAAGCTTGATAAACAGGAAATTCAATGCTAACTGGCCACATTTTTTAAGTGGCCAGTAGACTGACAATAACCACAAGGAGTCTTCATTATCAGTTATTGCATTGAGTTAGAGTCCTCCGAAGGCCATTGTAATATGCTTTCTCTCTATTTACTTGATAAACAGTCTAACTGGTGTCATTTATCTCTCTGTGTAGCACTGCACAAGGTTCCTGAGTTTTGGCCTTCAAGCCTCGGAGTCTGAAGTGTGAAACTGCATCACACTGGCAGAGTTTTCCCATTTAACTTCTGTAGAGTTTATTTAGCTCTCAACCTGGATCCAGAAAGTAGTGATGAACTATATTAGTGAAATCACTAAACCATTCCACAGAAGCACTGCAGAGGCCATAAAGGAAATTAGCCTCAGTGCCCAGCTCAGTCTGAGCCATTTCACACTCTCATTTTTTTTTTCTCTGTTGTTTTTAATGCTTCTCCCCTGTTGTTTTGAATCTCGTAATCTTGTTTTTTATTTTATTTATTTATTTATTTTTAATCACAGTAGTGATCAGCTTGAATCAATGTCATTCTTGTGTTGGATTTATTAGTTTTAAACCTTGTCAAAACTGTGAAAATGCTTTCTATACACCATATTTTGTACTACCACTTGGGGTCAATAATATGGTATATTATTGAATAGGGCTGGGTGATAAAACAATAATGATAATTATTAGGCTTGGGCGATATCCAAATTTTGATACTGTCAAACCTCCTCCCTAATGTGCTACCAATGGATGATCAATTGCTAATTTTAATAAAACTCAAGCTTGAGGTTATAACATTTATAGATGTTACTGTTTTTGATAATGAACAGAAATTTGCATCCTAACTCAAACTGCTACACCTGTTGAGTGTAAAATTTAAAAAAGATTTAAATTGTAAGAACTGTACTACTATCTTTGTTTCTATTTGTGTATAACTAATACAGATATAGCACTGTACAGTGTAAGTTTCACATGCATGAAACCATTGCAGGATATATTTTCCCAGCTTTGTAGACTTAGGCCTGATAGAGACCTGCATCCCACGCAGGAGCCGCGTTGTGGGACTGTGGGCTGCTCTCTCCACGACCCCACTTCTGCTGGATTTGTACAGCCGATCTGCTGAAGCCGCAGGTTTCCGGCCTGCATTGTTTGGAGTGGAGAGTCTTTTCTGTGAGCCCACTGAGCCACATTTTTTTTTTTTTCTCTCCAGGCTCGAGAGTCTCCCTGCCCAGCAGTCTCTGCCTGTTTCCATTCATTCAAACGGCTGCCCACTTCCCATTTAAGCCAGCAATGTAAGCAGAGCCTGGGCTATTCATCAGCACTGACCTTTTCTCCGAAGATTCGGCCCGATTGATTACTGATGTCTGATTCAGGGTGACATACCCATTCAACCATAACGTATGTTTTGAAATAGCAACACACGCAACCTCATTCTGCTTTAAGGAGTGCGTCCATGGGAAATGGGATTCTTCATTAGTCATTTGGACTTGTGTTGCTTAATATTTAGACAGTCGGGAGAGGGATAATTTCCAAATATAGTAAGTTCGAGTTGGTTAAAGGTACAAGCTGTCCCTTTGTTTTCTCAGTCTAATTAAGCATGAACAGCCATCTAATAGCGAAACCCCTGGGACAGGCAGCAAAACGCTTCAAAGCATGCTAATTATTCTCACACAGGTATTGGGTCTAAAGTTTCCAGGCTAAAGAGACAGTAGCATGATAAATACCCTTGTAGACCTTAACAGGTAGGTTTGACAGGTATTACCTTGATGGTGCTGTTTACCTAACTCTCACCTTTATTTATTTATTTTTTATTCTGGTGACTGCACATATATCCTCTTGGCGAAGGCGATTTGGCAGGTCGCAGTATTGAATCTGGAAGGGCTTTTAGAAGTTTCCCGATCTCCAAATGAAAGTGGAAGGACATGCTGAGTCACCCTTCATGGAAAATGATATTATAGCTCCATTTCCAAAATGCATCACTCTGTATCTGCCACATGATAAATTGTTCACATTTCAAGTTTTGGGCTTGGAAATATGCCTTTTTGGTGTTGGCTGAGTGGTTGTTTTTCTCAGTGGTCATGTAGTTGGAGATGGGAAGTCATAGATTATGTATTCATCTTTATTATACTCTTATCTGGCTTACAGCCTAGTCATTTTTCACAGGGTCAGCGCTGCTCAAAATAACTTAGTCACCCAGGTGATATGGATTTTTATTTATTTATTTATTTATTTATTTTTACTCTTATTGTCTCGTTCTCAGATGTAAGATCTGACTATGAAAATCCTGTGTAAATCCGTTCAAAGCTGCAATATTACTGGCATATAATTCAGTGAGGCAGGGCTTCATCAGAGCTCTGGCAGTGTTTGTCATGGACTCAGCGAGTGGATGCTGTTTACTCTTATCTCTGGTCTTTTCATTGGCTTTATAGAGCTGCTCTTCCTCCGAAGCAACCTCCGGTAATTACCTATTTGCTAAGTACAAGTTGGTTTATCAGCGTCTTCTTTGTCTATGTAAAAAGTGAAAGCAAGTGCTCATATATAGAGATGCTGCAGGGCTATATTGCAAAAAACAGTTCTCTTAATGATTATTTTTATCCTGTGTTCTGGAGAAAACATGTAAACATGCTTGAAAGAGACAATTACCTGCATTTGTTTTGGTAAATTTAAGACCTGCTTTTAATTTTCTCCCAATATATTATTGTTTAAGCATAAATCTAACAAAATTTAGTGGTTTATGCTAGGGTAGGGCGATATGGAAAAAATATCATATCACAAGTTTTTCTGGGGAAATCACGATTCACAATTTTTATCCCGATTCTTTTTATAAGTTGTTTAAGACTATTTTGCAAATTACAGAGGAAGGGGTGGGCGATATGGCAAAATATCATATTACGATTCAATGAGGACCAGCTGCTGTTTGGTTACTCAAGATATCTTATTTTGTGTTTAGCACAAGAATGAAATTAATACAGGTTACACAACATGTAAGTGAGTAAATAATGACACAATTATAATTTTTGAGTGAGCTTTCCCTTTAATGACAAGCGGTGGCATGTTTAGTTCGGTCCCTTTAAGAGCTGCACGCATCTAATACACCGGCAAGTTTTCTCTTCATTGTTTACTTTCACTTTAGACACTGTGTTTAACGCTGTGTGTTTTTGACCGTATTACCACAATCACATGTGATAAATATCTTAGTTCAGTAATTAGGTGCTATTTGACAGGCTTTTATTGCGCGTATGCTTCAGGTGTACGTGCTGGAAAAGCGCGTCCGGATAACACACATACTGTATGAAATGTTTAATCAGCAAAACTTTAGAGCGAATAATGTACTTTGGTGATTGTGAATAAGTGCAGTGTTCGGTGAGTGTAACTTTACCACTGAGTTAACACTGATGTGAATGTATGTCGCATGGTGCAGCATAATGAGACAGAGATGATAAAATAGCACGATACTACGATATTCCTTTTTCATCGTCCACGATCAAAAATAGTCATGTCACCCATTTCTAGTTTATGCTGCAAATCAAGATATATGCAAGTAAACATTTTTTAATTCATATATATATATATATATATTTTTTTTTTCTTAAAATTAGGAGTTAGGAACTGCAGCTTTAAATAGTCATGTATATATTTTTGTGGAAAATTATATAATACTAAATAAGTCAAATAATTTTTGCAGTACTCCCAGACCTCACTCTGTGCTTGCAAAGATTTATCAAAGAGTTCACAGATGTTCACCTTGGAGTGTGCATCGTTGATTTATTTGTTTGCCACAGCAGTCTCAGGCTGTTGTTCAATGATCAAATCCCCACAATCTCCCCATGGTTTTGATGTTTCTTATTTTCTCAGAAATAGTACATACTATTGCCAGCAGCAGGCAATACAAAGATATGAATCTTGTATTATTGAGATTTTGTCTGACAGCTGTGAGAAATGGAGGAGAAACATTATTCCTAGTTTTAAACGGCTGTGCATCCCTTCGGATATTTTAATAGATTCATTGACCGTTCTCGTGTTACATTTGTTGAGGTAATGCTCTGCAGAGGCAGGGCCTTGCCTTCTGATGTAATGCCATGTAAACAAATCCCCATCTTTTTCACATTAGTGCAGGCCACCACGTCTTACACCAGACAGATTGTCTGCCTGTCAATGAGATTGTGTTTCACCCATATCTTCACAAAGCTGATGCTCCATTATTGGGGTCTTTGACAGTGGGTTTAAAATGCATTTGTTCTCTTTTGGAGGTGCAAAGCCCGTAAGATTATCTACTCTGGCAGCTAGTCTGAAAATAAAGTGGTGCTGATTTAATTAATTTGGGAAGTACAAACAAATTAAACAACAAAAACTGTAGCTTCTCATGGCCTTGACCTATTCTAAGAACAAAATGTTAACAAAATATCTTAATGTTTTGTGATAACTGATCAAAGAGCCATTTATTTGTCAATGACAAGCTTTAGCCAAGTGTTGAAATTTTTCTCGGTATTAGACTACTTTACTTTAAAGTAATTTGAATCTCACTAATTTTCATGATGCAATGTAAATGTCAAGAGTTTTTTCCTGTTGCTGAATGGTGGGAGGCAGAGAGAAGGTCTTTCAGCGAGCTCACAAATGCTCTGAATGGAACCTGCCCAACGCACTGCTGCAGACAACAGACATCAGCTCTGTTCATAAACCCAGTGAGCTGGCAGCATAGGATCAATACAGACAGTAGGCACATAGAAAATACCTCCTTTTTGCCACAATCTAAGGCTGCATTGCATGTTTCCTTCAAAGATTTGCCAATTTCTAAATGCATTGCAATCACCAAAAATGGCCAAGAACTAATTTGATGTGGTTTTGTCATTTTGTGTCATTTTATGCATTGACGCATTGCAATGTTTTCATTACATCTTAATCCTCTAACATGCTTAACAAAACAAAACTCACTGGAGCAGATGCTAATGGCTTATATGCTTGTGTCATGACTCCTTTTGCTTTTTAGGAGTGTGACAACTATAACCAACTAACTAACTAACACATGCACAAATGCACATTTTCAGGACATGCATTCTTGACAAACCCTGCCACTTGGATGAATGACAGAACCGCATTGGACAATATGTCGTATATAACGTTAGAGCCACGCTGAACTTTATATTTATAAAGAGTTTGTGTTAACAGTGATGGAGAAATGATTTGCATGCATTGAAAGATTACTCACAAACTACTGTGGATGCGAGCCTTAGCTGAACTGTCTATACTTATGGTGACAAAGCATTTCATGAGTCAGTCTTGGTTCTTTAAAATATACGATGAATACTCGCACCTCGATGGGACTAATTTATTTAACGCACTGTCAGTTCTGTTAAAGTTATTTTAAGTATTTCATGAGAAAATATTTCAATAAAACATTGGAAGATTAATGGCAAAAGTTGTAGTAGTTTAATAATGGACTGATCATAAAATAATAAATATATTAAATGTAAAACAAAAATCAATAGATTTAAAAAAAAAACAATTGATAGAATAATTGATCATCAAAATAATCATTTTATAGCCATAATCATCATGTTCTGTAGATGTTTTATTAATTTTAGTACCTCAACTTAAACTTAGTTGGGGGGGGGGGGGGGGATGCGAATGCAATATTTTTAAAATGAAAAAAAAAAAAAAAAAAAAAAAAAAAAAAAAAAAAAAAAATTTTTTTTTTAAAATA
>JAUCMU010000046.1:6815166-6833589 GCA_032275025.1 Enteromius treurensis | reverse complement strand
TATTTTGAAATTGAAAAAAAAAAAAAAAAAAAAAATAATATATATATATATATATTTTTTTTTTAAAATATATATTATAATATAATATAATATATTTACATTTTATTTGATTTCAGCTTGGTAAATAATAATAATTATTTATATTATTATTATTATTAGTATTGTTATTATTATTATTATTATTATAAAAATTTTAATTGTGACAAATTAAATTTGAGTTTGATTTACTTTAATATTGTTATTATTTTTGCAAATGTCATGGAGTTTTTGTTAAAATGTCACTTTGTTAGCTTAGCAACATGCTAATGTCAGACCACTGGAACAAATGTCAGCCAGCCTTTTGTGCGGCTCACTGGAGCGCTGTTCCAATTCTGTCACTTATAAGATTTTATGATTCTAGGATGCTGCCTTAGAAGGAATCTGCCTTTGTAGACGGCATGGAGATCACTAGGTTATGAACCAACTATTGGGGGATTGGGCGGGTCATAACACTAATAAATATAATATTGATACTGTCACATTACAGCTCAACTCATGGATATCGCTGACAGAACAGTTTACAAATGAAACTTTCCATAAGTTCCTCTCTGCCAGTGCCAAACTCTCACAACAGCACTTCCCTCTCATTGACATGAAGCTGCTTTTTGAGCGTACGTGGGTGTACAGCGCTTCCTACAATTTTTCTGCCTGCCACTCTTTCATAAAGTTTTCCCTGTCTGCTTCAAAGGACACAAAGAAAGCTGCATGGTGGTAGTTGATGGCTACTAAAGGAGGATGGCTGTGTGGGTTTAGGGGTTTGTTGTTTTAAATGGATGAGGGATGTTCTCTTGTTCAGCTTGTCATTTATCTCCTGTCTCTGCAATTAAATCCACACAGAGCTTTGGGGTGGGAGTTTTCCTGCATTGCAATTATTAGCTATGTTTGTGATTTGGGTGGCAGCTTTAACAGGTACTGTTACCAAGATTTAATAACCTCCACTAAGTACCTGCTTTTGCACAAGGGAGGGGGCACATTAGACCGTCGTACACTGGATGTTTTTATTGGTTTTATTGAACAACTGGTAGGTTCTTCAAGTACTGATGCTGATAATGAGAGACAAGAGTGGTCTATTAAAAATAGAAATAAATAAATAAATTCAATAAATCCAAACTGTCAATACAATTTACCTAAGCATCCTCCTAAAAGTGCTTGAATTATGAAGATCAGAGTTTCGCCTGGGTTTCAACGACACACGATCTCTTTAATTTTCTCTCCTCTGCTTGTTTTACTCATTAGCCCTGTCCATCTTGTTTCGGCTCTCATTTTTAACTCTGTACTGACTCTACATCTTTTTTTCATTCTCTCTCTCCCTCCTTGCGCCCCCCCCTCTCTCTCTCTCTCTCTCTCTGGCAGGCTGCTCCTGCAGTGATTCAGTATCATGGAGGCTGGCAGTGGGGCTGCTGCAGTGGTGGGAAGTGCAGCTCTCGGACTGCTCGGAGCCACAGGAAGTCATGACATCTCTGACAGGTAAGACTCACCGTCCTTCCTCATCAGACCTCTAAATCACCCGGGATATTTAACTCACTCATTTAAGGGAGCTGATTGTTTCTACATGTGTGTCGTGTTCTTGCTCCCGTGTGAGAGTGTGTGTCCCTGCCTCAGCATGCCCTCTGCTTCCCTGCTGTTTCATTCATAAGTGTAGAGGTTATTTCAGTGTGCAGCATGTGTGCGCAGTGAAGGCTTGGGCACGTACATCCTATTCCTCTCCAGGGGCTTGAGAAGAAATGTCAGAAGTGCAAGCGCTAAGAGGTACAGGCAGATGCAGCCGAAACAATGTAGGCTAAAGGTTCTTGGGGAGACGCATTCATATATCCAACATCACCAAGCTGCTAGCATGAGTAATAAACCAACTTGAGGTTATTGCTCACTTAGGACTAATATCATTCCTCTTATAAATATATCCCTGCCGTCATCAAACCTCAAATTTTGACACAGTGCTGAGTGCACAGCCTATATGGAAATCCATGATGCTGAGTAGTAAAGCCGTGGCAGCCAATAAAAAGCGTTACAGTGCCAGTACACTCCCACCCACCCACTCACGGCTGAGCTCTGAGCGAAAGTCACATGATCGGCAGCGCTCACGAGAGCGTCCACTCTGAAATTCTGTCCTAATTCCCTCAACTGTCACCTTCCCACCTACGGATTTGGGCTTTTCCTGCGATTGTTCTGAGTTTTGAGGATTATTGTTCAGTCGTTTCAGCCCTCAGCTTTACTTGAACACAGTTCAAATCTGGTATGCAGAGGGTTGCCATGACAGCCACAGCTAAGCATATATTAGATATTAGCACAACATCAGTGAAGGAAGCCGAGGAAAAGGGGAGGCAGCGTGCTCTCTCTGCTGTTGTGGAAAGCTTTCCAAATGTGGTCGTCATTGTCATACACACCCATGCTTATGATTCAGTCACTAGGGGAAATGCTTTAGCTGTGCTGAGGCTTTTCTTCCACAGTCTCTGATACTGCGATGACCCGGAGCCCTGCAATCCTTCCCTATTCTGTCCTGCCACTGCACTGCATACATATCTTAAATAAGCGGCCTCTAGAGTAGGACTCTGACATTGAATCGCCTCCAGCTAGGCAAGAAGTTTGCTGTTTAAAGTGCAGAACAGAATCCGTAATTCCGTAATCCGTGTTTTTTATAGACTAAACTTTGTTACTGTTGGATTTCAGTGTGAAACCTCTAAAGAAGATCAATTGGTCGCGTGGACGTTTACTTGCCATTTACGAGACTGTTATTATCCAAAGTGGCTTACTGTGCGCTGATTGCAGAGCCAGTTTGCTCAGAGCAACTTGGGGGTTTAGTGCTTCACTCAAGGGCACTAAAGTGATAAAATGGGTTTGTGATCTCAGGCTACTTGGAATTTTAAACCACTGCCTTTGTGTTACAGTAACAGTCTTCATCCTTAATCATCAGGTCACTGTTTCCTTGCAAGGCTTGTATTTGTCCAGCTCAACACCCGACTCCTGACGTAAGATTGCAGGTTAAATGGGACTTTTGAATTTTATTTCTTATCGTAATGTGTGAAATTTGCTCATACTAAAATATGATCCATAAAAAGAGGGTTTTTTTTCCCTCCAAAATACTTTGTGTTTTGTAACTGCTATTTAATCAGGGAGTCATTTGTCAGCCGCTTTTTAAGGCACTGGGTCTTTTAAATTAACAGCATTAGTATGTTCACCATTCAAACTGCAGTGGTAGTGCTGCATATTCGCTTTGCTTTCCTCGAGTGGAGGCAATGTGATTACAAATTGCCTTACAGAGGGACAACAAATTGTCAATTTGTATGATTCCATTGTTCTGTGTATGTGTGCGAGTTTTTTCCATCACATTCAATTCAGACTTTAGATGCACAACTCTGATAAAATGTAATTTTGTTTGCTGTGGTACTGTAGATTCATAGTGGTGCAGATGTAAGTGATTGATTTATTTATTGAGTGCTCTATTACACAAACCACACTTTGAATTTATACCTCCGTGTTAGACCAGAATCATCTTGTGTCAGTGATTGGGTAAGACTGAGCGAACAGCAGAGAGCTCTCTGCTTCCTGAAATATTGCATGCTGACAGAGTGCATTTCTATCAGCATTTTCCTGTCAGTTGACAATTTGTTCGTCTTCACAGTGACGAAGCATTCCTGCAGGACCTGCCCATGCTTGAAACCAAGGACTGTGTGTGAAGCGTTAAGATTACCATTTTTATAATCATTATTAACTAGTCTCATGGCATTACATGCACTGTAATTCTATGATAGACATTACAATTATGTTTAGCTCTCGTCCTTAAAACAAAATCACCAAAAACAATGGCATAGTGCTGATAGGATACTTTTGTGTGAGCATATGGTAATTGTATGACAAATGGAAAATGTCATATAGGCATAATTTATGTAAATAATCAATAAAATTCCTTTAAATGCAATCTTAGTCTGTGCGTGGTGAACCCACAGATTGATTGAAAATCAGATGGGAAAGCAAACGTGAATTTTTCGTCTACTTCTGATGCACCAGTGCTCAAACAGACCATCATTTAAATTCTCCAAAATCCCTCTTCAGAGTTGCAGAAGCATATGGTCGGTGGTGATGATTTCAGTGCGACAGCCTCTCGTGTTAAAAAAAAACATTTCATCTTTGCTGAGTTTAATAGGAAAGTGTTACTCTGTGTGGGCTGCTTTGACTGGCATTACTTCACTGACACTCTGCCACTGGAGTTTGCAGATAGAAAGTACCCTGCAGGGGATAGCAAGCTTTAGGTCTGGTGTCTTCTGTGAGCATTCGTTTAGACCAGCTCATTCCCACTCGAAAATGCCCAAATGTGTGTGTGATTGAAATTACTTCTATTTTATTTTTTATTTTTTTTGTAGGATCCTCCTGATGGCTTCTCTCAAGGGTAGAACAAGCTACCTAATGAAAATGTTTTACAGTAATTTGTTTTAGGGGAAGTTGCCTTAGGGGAATCTGTGCAGCAGACAGTGTGAGACCTGCTTCAACATTTTGAAGTCTCTGGAGCTCGCTTAAACAGGATCTTCAGAATAGGAGCAGCTCTGATACACCACCCCCCCACCCCCCCCACACACACACATATAATCTGTGTGTTAATGAAATGCCGACTCAGAATAGAGGTGCTTTCGTGATTCATTAAAGCCCAGCATGACCTGCATTTGCCTCCAGGAGTTAATGACTTCCATTGGGATGTGATGAGGGTATTGTGACATAACATAATGGCGACCACTCCATCTCGACCCAAGAAACATCCCAATTATCTCTGTTGTCCTGCCGGGAATGAAGTACAGCCATCCATACTCCGATTGTATTATGTCCTCAAGATCCAGTAGGCCAGAAAGGTACATTTACAGATCTTTTATAGGCGTTTTTCACAACTCCAAAGTGCCCCTGTTATGTCATTTTAAAGGTTGCTAATATTGCTTTATGAGTCTCTTAAAACAGGTTTACATTTATGCAAGGTCAAAAAACAAAAATAGATTTAATTTTACCCCATTTCTAAATGATTCGTAAACGACTTGTGTGAAGTAGTTCGAAGAATCAGTCTGTTTAAACCCCTCCTTCCCGTGAGCCCTCGCTGCTGTGATTGGTCAGATGGTGCAGTCCTTTATGATTGGTCTACTGCTACAGCGGCCCACAGAGCTTGTACCAAAACTTTACTTTCTGACATTACTAGAGGTGCTTTCAGAGAGACTACGTCAACTAGTTAGCAAGGACTACCGTGAAAAGTGCTCGCAAATCGGACACACGTCTATGTTGTGTACTTCAGCATTGTATAATGCAGAACACTGCGTTAAACATTGTTTATCATTACTTAAACTAATGAGACAGACAGACAGCCAAGCTGCATCAATCACAATGTTTAGACTATATTAGGCCCACAGCTGAACAACAGAACTACAGAAACGCAAGTTAGCCGGTTACCAAGTCATGTGCAGGGTTGTTACACAACATCACGTACACACATACATCGCTAGAAAGTATCGTCATCAATTATTAGTCATACTTACAGATAGAAGTTCAGAGGAGCAAGCTGGTCCAAATAAACTGGGCCCTGGTCCATCTTTTAAGACTGTAACATAAAAAGATTCAAATTGCTAACGACTCGTTTAGGCGAATGTGAGACTGATAGACAAAAACGTAATTTATCGTGCACTGTTGGCGTCACAACTTTGCAGATAGTTTATGTTCACATACAGCTACATGCCACACTGCATGAAAGATCATATTTGAAAAGGCATAATAGGGGCACTTTAATTAATATTCAGAGTACACTGGAAAGTAATGTGATTTAAGAGTTGGATCAAATCTCGTTTATACCCACTGTCTTTTTATGCTGGTTTTGAGGTGAAAATCTGGGAATTTGAGTTCTGTTATTAAATTGATATGTAATTAAAATCTAGACAGGAAAACATGGTTAAGTCAGGAGATATTTTTGGGTGTCCAATGCAATATTTTTTCAGATATCTTCTCCGATATTTTTTTTTTTAGTGAGAAAAAAGATTCATTGAAACCTTAAGTTAGTTATTTGATTGTTTGATTTAGTTTTACAGACTCATTTTGTTCATACTAATGTTGTTCCAAAATGTAATTCTTAATAAAACAGTTGGTTATTAATAGGGGTGTGACGAGGTCTTGTTGTACGAGATCTTGCAAGATGCGATGTGTATGATGCGGCGCAACAAATCTCCGACAGAAAACTGCTGCCATGTTCTATTTATGACGTGCTGCATGGGACGGTTTAAATATAATTTTTTCCCACTCCCGCCCGCAAAAGCCTGCAGGTAAACATATTAGTTTTATTTTCACCGCTTCTTCCTGCTACTCTATTATTCGTTTAGATAATTAGCTTGCTTCCCTTTGGAATATAAATAAAAAAAGATATGGAAAATAAACAAATATGTTTAGTTTTATTTGAGTTTAATTAAATGGAATGATGAAGAACACAACTTCTGCAGTTTGGCAGTATTTCGGACGACGGACGATACGGACGACGTAATTTGCGCGTCTCTTTGCAAAAACTGTTCTGGATGTTTATGTTAATTAATTTGACTATTGTATTTGCACTTTTTTTTATAAATTGCTATTTGTTGCTAATAAAAGTCGTTAATATTGATGCATATTATTTTGTTATTGTTTCAGTATTAGTGTTTGGTATCCAGTTTCTGAACGGTTTAGGCACAAGCCTTTCGTCATACTTTTTTTATTATTCATGGTAATACCGCATATCGAGGTAAAATAGGGAGGAGGTTTGACGGTATCAAAATTTGGATACCGCCCAAGTCTAGGGTGTACTTCACTTTCCGCTTAAATAAAATACAATTTTTATCTTGGAGAATTTATTTAAAAATCTCCTTCTCGTGAACCCAGTGTCTCGTCTCATCTCGTGGAGTAAGTGTCTCGTCACACCCCTAGTTATTAAGCATGTTTGATCCTATAGGTAGTGTACTTTAGCTATTATTTCTAATTTAACTTAATTGGTTTTGAACAACCCTCTCATATCTTTAATTAGTTATTTGGCTTCAAATTGTTTGTTTTAGAAACCAGTGGCTTCCTAGTCATTTATTTTTTAGTTATTCTATGTCTGGAGCTGGTTTAATGTTTCAAATTGCCAGTACCTGACAGTGCAATGCTCATATCTGCAGCTAAAAGCATAATCAGATTAGCATAAATACTAAACAATTTATTAAGTACGCAGGGGGTGGTGGATTTGTAGTAATTTCATAATGGCAGGAGGTCCAATTCTGCTGAAATCTTCAAACATTTACTGTGAAGTTCTGCGGGTACTAATTCTGTGTGGGCCTGTCATTAACATTACAACGTATCTCGCTAACCTCACCCCCTGGAAAACCTAGCTTATCTTCAAATGTACGTGATGGAATCTCCCGCTTCACACCATGCCTCATTGAGTGCTCTTGTTCCATGAGTGATTCCCTAACCAAAATACACACGGGCTCAAGTCTGCTGCGCGTTGTAGTTCAAGCAAACGTGATTAATTGTGTTATTGATTATGCACTGCAGTTGGTTGCACCTGGATCAGTGAAGAGTCCTGGCACAGTGTCATAATGCAGTACGCTGGTGCTTTCTGGACATACTCCATCCTGGTAATTATGGATGCCAACTCTGCTGTGTCAGAACTGCATGGAGCAGATGACAGTTTGAGGTCAGCAACATGTGGATAAACCATCTTCTATTCTGCTTTGAAATGTTGGGTCTGTGTTCATGTGAGCCTGTGTGTGCTACAGAGCTGTTTTAAAGCATACACTGCACACAGCCTTGAAGCTGGATCAATTTGCAGAATAAAATTGTACAATCTTAAGACTTGCTTTCAGCTTTCAGACTTGCTTTTCAGTTAAGTTTCTTTTTCTTACCCCAAAGGCAATTTTTTTTTCTTGTCTTAAACCGGAATCTAGCAGAATTTAGTTTGGTTTGTGATTTAAAAAATAAAAACTATTTACTAATGGCAAAGTAAGCTTAATTTAGTAAAATATAAGTTTTGTCAGTTTTGCTTTTCAAGCGAGTTGACATCTAGGATGTTTCGAGAGAATTTTCTTTGAAGACAAGACTTTTTTGCATCGTAGTCGAATGTCCTTGTGTTAGGACTTTTCTTCTTTGTTTCTTGCCATCTTCAAGATCACTTTGTCAAAAGTTGAATCAATTTCACACGAACAAGAATATTTAAAATAGCACTCCAGCTCATCATATCATCTGAAGAGTGCTTTTCCTGCACATTCCTTATGGCGAGAACCATTTTTACTGTGCTCCATAAATCAGCAGCATAATTAAAGGTCTTACAGGGATGCAAACCGTGCCATTAAATTAGCTCAGATTTGTGTGGTGGTGTCAAGTTCTGTTTATTGGAGAATGGCAGCATTATAGTTATAATACAGTACAGGCATGCGCTCACACTTAGTGACATTTGCTCAATGTGTGTTTGTAAGCTCCAGGGTCACATAAGAATCTCTCCTCAAAGCAGATAAATAAACTTTCAAAGCTTTTTCCAGCTCATCCAGATTGGTTTAATCCATATAGTACAACTTTTATGTAATTCGTTCCATGCTATTTTATGGAAACAATTTTCTGTTCTGTCAGAACATCCCCCACTTTGGAAAGTGTAACGGTACCACTGACCGTGCTGCGCTTTTCATCTCTGATCAGTGGTGGTTTGTCATCATGCCCATGTGAGATGAGCCAGACCGCCACTTTGTCTTTCCCACCCTCTCATTCAGCAGGGTTGGAAGGACGTAGTATCTTCACTTTCTTTTATATCACCCATTAAAGACCATGTGATTATGACGGCAGGCTTTTCCAAAGAAAACTGCAGATTCCCCAAATAAATTGGCAGATATTCTTACATGCTGTCGTAGGGATCTCATTTTGATTCCCTGCTGTGCATGCTGGATAATAATTTTTCCCCTTTCGTGTCACTGTGATTAGTTTCGACATCTTGCCTAATTGAAATGATGCTGCCATTAACACCTCTGTGAAGGATGGGGTGTTCTAATTCACCGCCTTTCATTGAGGACTTGTCATTTTTGCTGTCACGCTGCCTGTCTGATATTCCACTCAGCTCCACTGTTGTAATTCTCAAAGGCAGCTGCAAAGCAGGCTATACCAGTTTATTTCACAGCCTATCAGACTGACCCTTCCTCTTTTCTCTCCCTCCCCTCTCCCCCCAGGGGCCTGAGGCCTGGACGGCACCCGGAAGAAGACGATATCGTGCCAGAGCTTGCCAGAAGCATCCACCCCCGAGAGCGACCTGACTGGGAGGAAACCATCAGCGCAATGGTGAGGAGCCAACTGCTCACAGACTCGCACAAATTCAGAGACTCCCTCCCACACCCTGCGTTTACAAAGCCAGTAGTAAAGAGATCAATAGCACTCCCTCAAGCTGTGAAAATTAAAGATCGACTGCATGCTGTCTGATAGGGACAATATCACAAATGTCATTTTTTCAAGGATAATTCTCTCTTTTTGTGTGTATATGTGTGTGTGTGTGTGTGTGTGTGTGTGCACTTGATTCTTTTATGTAAGACCCATACTGCTTCTGTAGACTGTCAGACATTGTTACGTGTCTGTGGGAACAGGTTCTTGTCAGAGGGATAATGTAGATCTGGTCATTATCCTATGAAGGATACGATTCATTCAGTGACTAGTAACAATGACCTTGAGGGACTTAAGATTTATATTTAGGGTAAACATTAAACCTATAATGGTGGACGGGAAGCTCAGGTTTCTCCAGTTAAAGCACTAAATCAAAATTGGAATGCTGAAAAAAGAAACCAAATTTACATTACTTTTAAAAAGCTTAAAAACTAAAATAAATAAATAAATAATAATATTGTGAAATATTACTGCAATTTTGTACTTTCAAATTAATTCATTGTGATTTGTTTGCATTCAGATATATTTGTATAATATATATTTGTGTACTGTTTATACAAGTACACACATACGTTATATATTTTTATTTATATATAAAAATCATACATGAATATTATATATATATAATATAAAAATGTGTGTTTATTTATATTACATATGTTAAGCGCTCCCACACACACACATATATATATATATATATATATATATATATATAATATTATTTGAATAAGATTTATTGTGATTAATCAGGGTTACAGCCACAACACTAGCCATACATTAATAAAATCGATAAAATATACATTTCTTTAAAAAAATATTAATCCCCAAACTTTTAAACATTGTATACCAATAAGATCATAGCACTGTCAGAATTTCATTCCCTGGTAATTTTTTGCTAGGTAGTCATATTATTATAACACTTATGAGTTCAGCCATTGCATTTCCAATTAAATATGTATGATGTAATGTACTCTGTTATTCATTACTGCAAAATACACCCCAACATGAAGCAGCTGACACATAATCTGACTTTACATTATTTTGCAATAAAGAGCGCTGACATATTTGATTGCAAAAGTCCTCTGATTGATTTATCAGAATGGAGTGTTCCAGAGAGCCGTGACCGTATAAAGCTGCTCTGAAGATCTACAGCATCTGTAACATCTTCCCCAGCCTTTGTTCAATACTGAATTAGTTTCAATTCATGATTATTTCACCAGCACTGACACACTTGCATTCAGTGGTGCTGATTTAAAAAAAAAAGAAGAAAAAAAAGAATTGTCTCCATGGCAACCTGACTGTTGGCTGATGTTGTTTTGAGCACAAACAGATTAGCGAGTACATATCGAGGGAATCGCCTTGTATCGGCTCACTCATATGACAAATTAATTTAATGCTCTTTGGCTCGGTTTTATACTATTGTGTATCAGGGTATTAATTGAACTTGTTAATTGTACAGTCAAGGTCATCGAGCTCTAGTGTCTGTTGTCTCATCACTGTTGTGACCTAGATTCACTGTCACTTAGTGAAGTGAGAATGTGATGATCAACAAGACTGTCTGTTGCGAATAAAATAACGGAACCAGATTTGGAGCGGACCCAGTCGAGTTTTCACACCGTGTTTTACACCAGCAAAAACTAGTCTGTTCGGCCGCACGCTCATTTGAAGGCTGCATGTTCAAGAGACTTTTAATAAGCCCAAGTCTGGCAGCTAAGAGCCACACTTTCAAAGAATTATTCATATTTTATAGACTTTTCAAATCACTGGCATGTTTTGTTTGGCCTTGCCAGATGACTGCGCGTCTCTCGTTTGGCTAGGAATTGAAGAGACTGGCAACAGAGTTTTATAAAGCATACCAGCTGTCAAGTAATTTAGAGGTAGGGCACAGGCTTAGCCTTTGTGAAACCACAGTTCAGGGTCTCTTAGCTTTTTGGCGTATTCGTTTAACCTGTCTTTGACCCAGTTGTAGCTTTCTCTCTCCTTCCATTACTCAACAGATCTGTTATATCTGCCTACAGGTTACAGGTAACACTGTTCTGTTAACTTTAAAAATGGTTAAAAATGGGTTTTAAGAAAATGCTAAAGATTATTGAGCCCTCCTAGCAAAGAACAGAAAGATTGTGACCTGAAGCAAAACAGTGGCCTGTGTGTTGAAGACACGATCTGTGCTGTCTGAAGAAAATGTGGACACTCATCTTTTTGAAATTAAAAAAAAACAAAAAATTGATTAAAACAGAGTTCTTTTCTTAAAAACAAAATTGTTCTTTTCTTTCTATTAGTTTTTAACTACTACGATATTGCATTTCATTTTTTTTTATAAGGAGCGTTTGGTTTTGGTTATAAAGCAGGTTTTGTTTTATTTGCTGCTATGTGAAGATATGTGAAGTACAGCTCCAAAAACAAATAAAAACAAGATCATACTTATATGTTAGTTTAATTAATAGTTAGTTTAATAAATATAAATATAAAAAACAAAAATCAAAGAAATTCTCTTTTCATTTATATTTTTTGCTGTATCAAAAACGTACCGAACCGTGATTTTTGTAAATCGTTACACCCCTAATATATATATACACACACAAAATAAGTATACATAAAATATTCAGATTTTTTGTTTTATTAATATATCTTCTTTCAGGCAAGGAGCGCAGAAATTCCAGAGCTGAGTTCCGAGCCTCTCATGCGCTCTTGCAGCAGCACCGCCAGCATGAAGGTGAAGAATGTCAAAAAGTAAGTGTCAAACATTCACGCAGCCAAAGTCACTAAGACCTCTGAAAATTGCAGGGTTTTTTTTTCCATTACTCACTGACTAGCCCTCATGTTTGTAATGACTGAATACTGAACTCGGTGCCCTGTGATCTTTTCAGGCTCTCGTTCACCAAGGGCCATTTTCCAAAGTTAGCCGAATGTGCCCACTTTCACTATGAAAACGTTGACTTCGGGACAATACAGGTAAGATCCTAAGCCCTTGCTTCAACTACAGAGTGGATCTCGGTACCCGAATTTGAATAGAGCAGTGTTGAAAATGAGGCACATGGTAGATTCAATTCTGATGTGCATGCGTGTCTGTGCAATGAAATGTCAGAGGTGTGCAGATAACACGAAAGTTCCCCAGCTGGGAGAGGACAGCAGCGCGTCTCTAATGCAAGGCTCCAGGGGATTGAAAAGTGAGGATCAACATGATTTAATATCGCTACAGCAGCAGTAGCACTCTTGCGGATGACTATTTTCTCTGCTGGAGCTGGGTATTGCCAACTTCTTCACAATACAATGCACATCGCAATACATATGTCATGATTCGATCGTGATGCATCACTGTATCATAATTAGATCTCAATTGAAACTGTGCCAAAAGCATGACAAAAAAACTCAGCATGACAGCGAGAGAGTGTGAATCTCTGGTATCAGTTTCAGTCTCTTCACTTTTGTCCGTTATTGACTCACACTGAGAAACACCAGTTTTAGACTTTGCACTTTAGGTGACAAAATTAGACTAATAAATGCATTTATATATATATGTGTGTATGAAAGCTGTGAGATTTATATAAAAAATAAACAAGGCATTCATGACATAAGCCACTGTATGATATAGTTGTATTAAATTAAATGTATATAAATATTAAAAGCATCAAAAAAGCTGTTAATAGTAACCCTTTATGTATATACATGGACATGATGGATATGTTTTTCACCAGCATCAAAGTTCAGTAACAACTTAATGCAATTACATGAAAATTTGGCCTCAATTTTTGTGATATTTGGTTTTATTTTGCAAGTTAATTTATGATCTAGGCTTCATGACACAGATCTGGATTTTTATGAGGTCAGAAATGTATTTAATTTTAGAGAAAATAATGATTTTACTTCTAAAACGCTAATAAACAGATTTTTCATTGATAATGAAAAGGTTGATTTCTGGTTGGGTCTTGCTTTTTTTATTTATTTATATTTTTAATTATTATTATTCTCTCAATGTCTCTAGCATGACTTTTTTTCTTCTTTTTTATTTTTACTTTCAACTTCTCTATCTACCTCATTCTGTTCCATTATGTTGAACTCTATCTAGCTGCGAAAACCATGACAAAATCTAAAAAACGATTAGTATTTAATTTTGATGAAAACAAATGATTATTCACCACTAAAATAATGCACAGGTTTGCCAGTAAAAATTATCTCACCAGTTTTTTAATACGGTAGGCAAACATTTAGCAAAAACTTCTTTAAATCACTCTTTAAAAGCCTGCGTGTTTGCTTTAAAGGGGGGTGGGGTGGTGAAGCATATGACTCATGAAGCATAATGTCCCCTGAGAAAAAGGGTGGGAACCACTAGGTTAGAGGAGTGTGACAGCTTAGGTCAGTACAATACATGGTGACTTTCGGTCTGAGACAGTAACGGAGCTTAACACTCTGGACAAGATTAGAGGGCATTTACAGGACATGTCCTCTCTTTCAAAAACAGGTAGACAGGGCACAGATGGAACCAGAATAAGTATTTAAAACTCGACTACATTTAAAACCATGACTGCTAGACCTGAACCAGTAACACATTTGTACAGAATGCCCAGTGTACCCGATCCTATTTTCGACATTCATTCTTTTGAAGTGGGAACGAAAACTTTACTTATCTGTATTTCAGACTAGGTGAATAGGTTCCCCTTCTTCAGTGTCTTTTCAGAATTGCTGTTCCCTTTCACATATTTTACATTTCTCATTATAAACTGTATCAAGGCTCAGTGAAAGCCTAAAAGGATTGGTGGGAATGCTGAATAGCTCCTTGTTGTGTAGGGACAGGAGGTGGGGTGGTGCGACAGTGTCGGAGAGCTCTGTGCCTCTGTGTTTGGGATTAAGGGTATAATGGAGCGCTCACAGAATAAGAAAATAGATTGGCATGGTGTCGAGGGCCAGACAATTGGGAGGGAGTGAAGCTGTGATTTCTTCAGGGGACCTTCACACTGAATAGTAATCCTGCTTTGGAGAAATTGCCCTGGGAATGGCGAAATATGAGACCGCTATTTCACATTCAGATCCTGCCGTGTCAACGTTTCTGTATTACTGTTTATGGATTATTGTTGTTTTAACACTGTGTAAACCATCAAATACTTCAAATCGTTGCCTGCGCTGGCGTCCAGTAGAGGGCAGCAGCTTCTTTCTTTTACCAGTTTGCAGCCGTGTAGCAGGATACCATGGCGACAATAAAAAAACCATCAATAATTCTCTTTACTCTGCTGCATAATCATTTTTTATGAACAAAACACAACAAAATCCGGAAAAGTCCTGCAGCCCTGAATGAATGAGTCTGTGGTTGTAAGACAACAGCCGTGTTTGCTGTGTTCCTACCAGACCCTGCATGTCATTCTACTGCTAGTGATTTATATATGGTTTGTAATTACAGGCAGATCGCTGACTGATACTCCCAAAAGAGCAGCAGAACGACTGGGTTTCTCTGCATTCAAAAACACCTCCAGAAAAACTCTGTTGTCCACAAGCCGTGAATTGATCAGTGCCATATTGGTTAGCAGGGCTTTTATGTGTGTATATGGATATGTATACAGTAGTCAAGTGGATGGTTTGAAGGATATCCAAAAAGTTCATAAAATATGACGAATGCATTTTGGTTTTAGGACAATTTTCATAAAAGATTAGATAGATTAGAGCGATACAGAAAGACTGATCCAGTTTTTAACAGTCACTACATAAATAATTAAGGATGCTCAATATGTGCTACTGTTCAAAGTTCAAAGATTTGCCCTCATCTAAGTGATCTACCAAATACATAGTCTTTAAGTTGATCTTTAAAGACACTTTTAAATGTAATCTTTAGGAAATCACAAAATTAATGTTCATTTTCATATTGTACGTTATAATGTTGTGATGACTTAAATTAACTTTAGCATTTAGCAATAGTGAATAGAATTGTTTTCTACAATTGTATCGTTGTTGAATCTGTTGCCTATATTAATGTGTGCCACTAAGGGAGGGCTTTATTCCCCCCACTTCTAAACGCTTAGCAATAATCGCTACATTGCTCACGTGGCATTGACCCTTTTGTCTGTAGCATCACTCATTGATTTTATTACTGTTGCACTGCTATACATGGTCATACGACATTGCTTTTAGCAAAACATGGTTTAGATTTTCCTAAAAAGCTTTTTTGTGTGTGTGTGTGTCTTGCACTTCTTATGTTTCTTGACTTTAAACAGTTGTGGTTTAAAAAGCCGTAGGTGACTTTGCATTTAACATTTTAATTGTGTTGTTGGATACGGTGGCCAATGGTCTGTTGGTTTATGCTCGCACACAATGGAGGGCCTGTCTTCTGGTTCTTTTCATTGCCGTTTGCTCGGCCTTGTACCCCAGTGTGGTAACTGGCACCGTCCGCTCACCACAGTCAGTTGAAGACAAAAGCACTACTTAGATTAAATTACAGATATGACTTAAGTTCTCCAGCCACTGAAAATGCAGAAGAAAGGCGCTCAGGAAGACACGTGTTTGTTGTACCAGTGTTTTGAGACTGCTACCACTTTCCATAAGGACCCCTCCCTGCTGGTTCTATGAGTAAAAGCAGTGACTGATTTTAGTGTACCACTGTCCCTCCCCCCCTTTTCTGCTTCAGGCTCATATAGCTACTCTGTATACTCTGTGGATATATGACCCCTCGACCCAGAGTTTTCATTGGGTCGGTCCTGTGCCAGAGAATGTGCTCCATGCCCAGCATTCGCCGTGGTCAATCGTGCCTCTCTTTATAATGTATACTTGGTTGTCTCAAAGCAGTTACACCTGCTGCCTTTTTAGAATGTTAAATAGTCTTGGTTCGACTCTTTCATATGCAGCATGGATGTGGGAAGACTATTAGCCGAAGATGTATTTGTATCGGTTCATTGGCTAATTTTATTGTCGACTAACACTCTTAAAGTTGTTCTAAATAAAAAAGTAATCATAATAACATCTAATAACACTTTACCATATTTCCAAATGAATGTTGATTTGTCATTCTGTACATTATAATGTTGCAATGCCTTAATTCTTTATTCCTTTTTTTTCCCACTTTTAAACCCGTTCATTCATTAACTCAGAATGGTAATATTTGCTAATACCAGTTAGCAGTCGTCATATGTTAAAAAAAAAAAAAAAATCTCTGTAAAAAACATTATCGGCACAAATTTTAATATCATGCATCCCTACTTGGGGATTAAAAGGTGCCCTAGTATGGTCATACTAGCTAGTTAAGAAATAGTCCCCACAAAATAGGTTCCCACAGAAGCGAATGAGACACTTCGTCATCTAGTGGTCACTTTGTAGAGAACACAGTGCTAAGTTCCCTTGGAAGGGAACGTCTCTTGTAAGTATGTAACCATGGTTCCCTGAAAAGGGAATTAGACACTTTGTCCTTTCCAAAGCAACAACTAGATGCTGCAGTGCGCAGTTCCCTCAGAAGAGAGCTGACTAAACTAGTTAACTAGCTCAACCAGGGACAGATCTACCAGCCTTTAACTAAGTTGACCAAGATGATTTTAAGAAATCCATCTTCCAGCTGATTAACCACGAAAAACCTGCTATGTCCCGATAAAGACCAGTTTTTGACTAGCTAGAATCTGCATCTTTCAGCAGTCACATACTTTTTTTCCACTTTTCATCCTTAAAATTTTATTATAGAGATATGATACATCAGTCTTGTGTGCTTCTCAGTCCTATGTTATTCTCAGCTCTGTCTCAGGCCATTTGAATTACCTGCCAACAGCCTGACTATTATTATTTACCCTCTGTATCTCTCTAGCAATCTATCTTCACATCTCTTAGTCATTGCCTGTGGAAAAAGTCAAATGCTCTTACCCCTCAGCTGCTGCACATGACACATTTATTCCTGAGCTATTAGGCAGCCTGGAGCGGAGATGCAGCCTCTAACCCACAGGTCAGACGGGCCAGTATGGCTGCTGTCACTGTTCAGCCATCACACTGACATGAACGCTTGCTTGTGCCCTCGATGTAAATCTGAAGTGGAGTCACGTCTTGTTACAGCAAGTTCAGAGCACGACACTCTTTATCAAATCATCTAGTTTAATAAAGAGTGGGTGGTAGTTGTGTTTGCAACTAAGGGCTCTTGAATGAGCAGAATACTAAAGCCACATTCTCCTTCCCTTCCTCGCCCCTTTGTTCATTTCTCTTTCTCACACTCTGTCTGCTTGTTTTTCATTCCCACCACAGATCATGAAACTTGGATTCTCTTTCTGCTTTGGACCGGTCAGCTGTTTATTTTTAGGGCAGTATTGATGTGTTGATCAGCACCATCTGTTGCTAATGGGCAAGTTATAGGAAATAGCGTCTGCTTTGTTAACATTGCTATCCAGATTTGTGAAGCAGAGGAAATATTTAGTTTAATTCTGCCTCCTAGATGACAGAGTATCTATATTCTGTATTTCAGTATAAAACTAATCTATTCCAGGAGTTCATTTCCACACATGAACACGCCATCAGTTCAGTTCTTCGTTGTTTAATGCATGGTTCCCTTTTCAATTCCTCCAGTGACTGATATTTGCATGCACGCCCTCACAAAATACTTTTTTGTGTTTTACTTCTTTCAACAGACATTTATGCATGTTGGCACAATTTAGCTAATCTTGTTTAATGGTAAATTGATTGGTTGCCACATTGGGAGTGCATACAAATATATCAGTAGTGTGCTTTGAAACGAAGTCCAAAGGCTATTCTGCCATTTTAAGTGAGAAATCTCAGGGAGCCTTTATGTTTGGTCTAGGGGTGGGCGATATAACCATAGACATATATAGAGTAGACGCCCCATCGTGCGGCCGCCATCTTGGACCGGTCACCTGCTCCACTCAGTGTAATCTGTTTGGCAGGTGTAATGAGCTGTCAACGCATTTAATTAATCATAACTCACGGAATACCGAACGGATTTCCACGCGTTTTTTTGTTTTTTGTTGCCAAGGTCATAATTGTAGCTGTGACACATGATGCATGGTTTGGCGTATTTTAATATTAATATTGAGC
>JAUCMU010000046.1:6804308-6815066 GCA_032275025.1 Enteromius treurensis | reverse complement strand
GTGACCGGTCCAAGATGGCGGCCGCATTTCTCGTTTCCAGCAGCCAATGTGGCGTCTACTCTATATATGTCTATGGATATAACCAAAATCTCTGCAATTTTCTACCTCGATAACGATATATATCACAATATAGCAATTTGTATCTGAAATTCAAACACAAAAAAACTGTATAAATATAATGTAATTTTATTTAAACTGAATACTTTACGTAAAAAAAAAAAAAACTACCATACTGTTTATGGTAAGTTTAATGTTTTTATTCTCAGAACAACATGTCCTAACATTGCCTGACAGTATACCAGTTTCCACAGGACATTCTAAAATGCTTAACGTGGCTCAAAACACCTAAAAACTGACAAAGGAAACCCAAATTTCTGTCGTTCTTGTAATAATCACTTAATAATGCTAAATAATTTAAAAGAACGAGCCCATATTCGACAGAGAAAGTGAAACAGCTTAACGTGATATTATTCACTTTATCTGTTGAATATGGGCTCTTTTTTGACAGTAGTTAGTGATTATTACAAGGAAGGTTTGACAGAAATTTGGGCTTCCCTCATAAGTTTTTAGGTACGTTAAGCATTTTTAACGTGAAATGTTTTAGACTGTCCCGTTTCCATCGCTTGCTAAAACAGTGCTCTTGCATACCTTGCAAATCACGTTCGTCTCAATCGTATCACTTGTCCCATACCCAAACCAATTCCACATCACACAAGATGCACCTTTTTTCTTAACAATCTTCTTGTTGTTAGTTTTGTCACATGTAAGTGAACTCAACGCTGCTGCACCGGGGGTGCGTGCGCTGGGAAATCAAGAGCTTGCGCGTGCGTGGCAGTACCAGAGACTCGCTGACGTTTGTCCAAGAAGTCGCTAGATTTGTCACTAGTCGCTTTTTTGGAAAAATATCACCAAGGGGATCTGAAAAGTCGCTAAAGCTAGTGACAAAGTCGATAAGTTGGCAACACTGCTTCTTCCATTGTCAAAGTTAATGTGTATTGCTTGGTTACATAACGTGTAACGTCACGTGATCTCAACTTCTATTATGACGATAGACCAAAATCTCTGTCGGTTGACAAATTCCGACTGGTTAATCTGGTCTACCGGTATATCGCCCACCCATAGTTTGGTCTGAAAACACTTAGGAACATCTGTACATCAATGCCTATGTAATATCGCATAGCACATGAGGGGCAAATGTAAAAAGCCCCTTATACTAACAGAGGCTACATTTATTAGATCAGAAATACAGTAAAAACGGTATAGTGAAATGTTACTGTTTGAAATAATCATTTATATCATTGTTTTAACATGTTTCAGTAGCCATAACTCTTCAATGTCACACAATTCTATAGAAATTATATTTTCATTTGGTGATCAAGAAACATTTCTTAATAGTTAAAAAAAAGTGATGCATTTTTGTTTTTAGATTTCTTTGGTGAAAGGAAAGATCAAATGAGCAGGATTTATTTAAAGTTAAGTTAACCTAAGGATCAAGTTAAACGGCTTAAAGTAAAGTGATCAAATATTCCTCGCTTAATATTTAGGTAACTGTAAACACTGCGTACAGACCCCGTGAAGCTAAAAGCAGCTTGTGACATTTAATATTTGGCAAGCTCGTGGTTATGAGATCTTGTATTAAAAAAACGACTTTTTATGCAAGCTGTGCTTTTTATTCATATTTTTCCTTTTTTTGCAGAACGGTCGCCATGTCAGCATTTTGGATGCATAAACCCTGAGGCATAACGTCCCATGTGGTCTGCCAGCATTTCAGACCACAGTGTGCATGTATATACATCGGTGTGTGTGTGTGTGTGCATGTAAAGCCACATAAATCATGTCAGTCAGTTGACCCACGTATGCTTTTTAATGACAAAATGCCTCAGCTGGTATTGTGGTGTAGAGATATCAAGAGGAAATGGCCTGTGAAATAGACCTTGGAGGAGGGGAACTTGTCTGCCCTGCCAATCTTCCTCTAGCCCCGCCCCATGCCCTCTACGAATAAACAATGATTCAGGAGTCCAACCGCTCTCACAAATGACAGCAATCTCAGAGAAGGGCAATTTATTGAAGAATTTCTATATAGCATCAGACTACCCCATTCATTCCCTGCAGTCTCTCTACCTGCATTTTAGCATTGATGGAGCAGCTTGTTAAATGGCTTCATGCAATATCTTCTTCTTTGTGAAGACGCTGGCCATTGCAGGCTACATACAAACGCAATACATGTTAGGCTAAACTTCACACTGCTGTACCTTTGTCCTGCGGTGTGCTGTTCTGACAGCTTCTGCTCTTGTATAGCCGTGGACCTCTTTCACCGAAACCGTGCTGTGATATCTCTTTAAGATGTTTACTAGCTGCTGAGTTGGGTTTGTTATCGATCTATGCAGTACAATGCTTTTTTTGGTTTGCAGGCACCTTTTTATGTCTGACGGCTGAGCTGACAAACTAGCTTAAATCATTAATGGTGCAGAACTGTTCTTGAAGCACTCTAATGCTTTTTAGTATGCATTTTTTTTTTTTCCTTCGTTTTTTTTTCCATCAGAGAAATAGCTTTTATTTAATGCTTCCCTTAGCATTAAGGGAGCAAGGTTAGATAGTGGGAAGTTGTTCAATTTAAGGATGAGTAAAACACAAACAAGGGTTCACTGAACCCCATCTGATACTTTAAATTTGGCTGAATAAAGGTTTTATTATTGAAAATGTTTAGTAGAGTCAGTCTTAATCGTAATTTTATAAGGAGATTTATAGTTCTACTTTATTTTTACCTTCTACCATGTGCTTGACTCTTCAATTTCCTGTCCACTTTAAATCCTGTCAAAGCTACCGTACGCAGTTATGTCATGCTCTGCTGTATCTGGGTTCCTCCTCTGCAATGAAACAATGGAGCACTCCACCACTGCCTTGTGGGCACATGCACTCAGAAACACAACCACTCTGTAGCCCGTTAAAAATACCACTCATTCCACCCGCCCGGGTTGGAGAGCATGTGGGAAGACCACTTTAAACTCACAGACCTGCTCTTACCTCCACAGCCCAGCCCTGTCCGCAACAAAGAGATTTTTCAAACATGGTAATGCTTTGTATCATCACTCTATACTGTGAAATGTACTGGTTACAGAATATGGTTCTGTTCCCTGATCATTCTCACAAGATGTGTTCACCTCAGTCACCTCAAGTGTACTCTCAATGTGTGATTTGCAGAATCATGTAAAGGATTTGCCCTGGCAAAGCTGGCATGATGCCCAGCCTCTGTTCAGGCAAATCTGAATGAACTAGGTCACTATTGGATTATAATTTTCTAATGTGTATAGCTGTTCAAAGAGAGAAACTTATTTTAATGCATCTAGTGGACAATGCAGTGTCCTGCTCCATAGTTCATGTTGCCCATATGTTTCAATTCAAGAAATACATCACCACAAAATAATATTTTGCATAGTAACAACAGTCAGTTTTAAGAGTAACATTTTTTTAAGAGAAAAAAATTGTCTTGCAATTTGGTGATCGATTTGTTACAAAAGTGGTCTTTGATGTTGAGTGGATACAATTTAAAGATGTTATCTTTGTAATCCTTAAAATATTGCTCAATTTCTTTTCTGATTCTTGCCATTAAAAAAACTACGGCTTTTGTCTGAAACTACTGTTTTACTGATTATTAATAGCTAGTAAGGTAGTTAAGTGTAGGTATTGGGTAGGATTAGATCAGCCTAGGACAGGATCATACAAGGTTCTTTTGAGTTTTGCCAACATTCAGTTGCAGAACCTGCTTTTGAGGCTCTTACAGATAAACTTTTACTTGTAATATTAGAATGGTAATATTGTTTATAAAAACAAGTTCAATTTCCACATTTCAACACTAATATGGTACTGTAACTGTTAATGTTTAAAACATATTATATAATACATTGTTCAACCTAGGGGTGGGTGAAATGACCAAAATCATAATTATTCCATGGTAATGATATAAATCACCATATAGTTATTTTTGCTTTAAATAAGGTCTTTGACATCAGAATGTTTGATGCCATAGAAATCTCAAGACAAGTAAGTCTAAATAAAAGGCTAGTAGCAGAATATTTAAATGAATAGAAGGGATTTATGATCATCGGATGAAATTCAGAGAGTGAGCTGTAGTTACGCACAGGCTTTAAATCCCGCCGCGAAGATCATCGAATGCACCTCTTTAAAGGGTTTCATGGCACTCATTGTTTTTAAAACACCATAACAGGATTTAAAATAAAAGGATTTCAAATTAAAGTATGTTGTGGGGCTGTGACGCGCGATCAGTGATCTGCTCCCAAAACCACCATCTCTGCTACAGCAAAAGATAGGCCTGCTGTTACCCATCTAAAACATTTTACTGTGAGTTTATACACTAGTGAGGTATAAAGCTTTGTTAATAAGAGAAATAATTAGTTTGCATGCATTGCTTTTGGATTCATGCCAATCTGAGCACACATGCATTTAAATCAAGCTGTAAAAAAACTTTGATGTAGGTTTAAAGTTTGGCTAATATTAAACAAGTAGTTTGTATATCAGTATTATTATAATTGATATTATTAACTATTATTGTTGGATTAACATGAATGACAGGCAGTTGAAAGACCTGCCCAGATCCAGTATACAAAGTGTTTTGCTTCTTAGACTAATTTAAGTCTTAAGTGAAATCAAACTGCTGTTTACTAGGACAAAAATTGCCATTTTTTTGTGTGTATTTAAATATTCAAGGTCTATAAAGTAGCAAAAATCACTCTCTTTAATACTGCCATGCTCTTTGAGCACCATCTTCACGTGTACGCATCTCCTTGACAGTGCTCAGAAAGTATATCGCGAAATTAGTTATTTTGCTGTTGATTGCATTTCAACTGCATTGCTTAAAGTACCCCTATTATAGGTTATGAAAGGTCCATATTTTGGTTTTGGGAGTCCCAAACAACAGGCTGACTTGCATACAAGGTCAAAAAACATGATTTGTGCAACATGTTCATTTTCCAAACCCCTTCAGCGATTGGTCAGTTTCATTTAAAGCAGTGTTTGAGCTTTTATTGCTCAAAGCGGCACCTAGTGTCAAAGAATACACTTTTATTTTCATTCAGACCTACACGAAAATCATGTGCGGACAGGTGGGCGGGCAGTATGCTAATGTTTCATGTTGATGTCAATTTATTCATGCACATTTCATCAGTAAAACCGGTAAGTGCCTCTCATTTTAAAAACGGCTTATTGAGATTTACCACTAATCAAAGAACCGGCTTTACTGACGAAATGCACAAGAATAAATCAACGATTAAATGGCCCAGCCCTACTTAGGACTTGTTTTAGTGATTCGTAGTCAACTCTCTCTTTTTTTTGCTAGACTGTATCATTATACACGATTTCAACTTTGCAGTATGTTTTCATTCACTTAGCTGTGCAAAACATTGAATGAAAGGTCATTTTTAAAAATATATCTATAATAGGGGCACTTCCATGTCCCATCCATGCATTCCTGTTTTTTCTACACTCACTCTGGTTTTGTTATGGAGCTGGATGCTTAACTATGTTAAATCTTCCACTGGAATGTGTCCAGCCTTAAGAATGCTCTTTCACATCTAATCCAGACACATTAGTGAGGAACCAAAAAATCATACGACTTGGCATTTCTTTATTCAGTGGGATCACAATTCTGGTTCTTTAAAGGTCATCGTTGTGTAACTTTGCTGATTTTCCTCTGGAGAATGATCCGTTTGTTGACTTACATCATATGTGTTTCTAATCTTGCTGGAACGCACTTTATTTTAGCAAATGGCACATCATGTGTCATAGATTTAAGCTAAGGCATTTTTAAACTCATCTTCACATTTCAAGTCTCTAAGCTCTCATATTTGTTTTGGTCTGCGTGACCTCTTCCACCTCCATGAAATCATCAAAACACAACTGATACCAGCCAGCCTCCCTTCCCAAACTCACACGTACACACTGAGGCAGCCATGTGTTTCTGAGCGAGCAGGACTCCAGGGAAGGATCTCTCATTTCTGCAGGTCGAATAGCAGGACTTTTGGATCTCTCTTGTGTTCCGTGTGGTTTGCTGCCGTGTTTCACAACACTCCTCCAGGAAAATCTTTTTAATCACCCTCAGATGTGCTGTAATGGCACACGTGACGCCATTTGGAGTGACCCATTGCTTTTCTCTGTCCTCTGTACTGATTTACAGCAAAATAAACTTGTACCTTTTGTCTTTCTGCACACTTTTTTGTGCTTCACTGCTTTTAGGCCATGTCTTATCTTCAGAGATCCCATGGGGTAGAGAGATGGGCAAGCCCCAAATGTCCCATCTGTCTTACTCTAGAGTCAGTGTTAGACCTTGAACTAGAAGTCAGTTTAAACCTTCAAATTTACTAACTAGTAAATGCATTTACATAAATAGCTTGATTTCAGTTTGACTAAAGCTCTTATTAAAACGTGGTGCACACTTTAGTTTTTTTTTTGCAGGTTGGCTTCATCCTGAATGTGTAATCATAAAACAACTGGCCCGCACAAGCTTGATTATGAGTGAACATTTAGGCACACAGTCATTTGTCTGAAGGAAAGGAAACGCTGTATCATAACTCTAGTTTGGGATCATGACCAAAAGAAACAAAACAGACATGTTTGTTAGGGGTCTGGATGTTAAGTGCACTACAATCAGTCAACTGACAAATATTCAGCAGATAGGCTAAATAGCTTTAACTTTTCATTACGCAAAATGATCATCATTCTCGCAGGCAAGCATTTAAATTGTGCCTTAGAACAGGAACATTGCACACAGCAGACTGAGAGCATTTGCTCAATGCAAAAGCTATGTTTTGATGGCTGTAGTGGCAGGACTTAAAATGGGACGTCTTCAGAAATACAAATTCTAGCATACTGAAATCTCCAAGAAGTTGCATTTGAACTTGCAAGTTTATTCTCTTTATACATCATTAAAATATTAAACGGACAGTCTAAACCTCCAGGCATTTCTTTCTTTTTTTTTTTAATCATCACATGCAATGATAGTTAGGTGGTTCCAATGTTTTGGACCTCACTTGTGCAAAAATGCTTTAATCATTCTACTTTTTAAATTTATTATTATTTTATTTATTTATTTTTAGAAAAAAGGCATGCAAGTTTAGAATGACACAAGTGTGAGAAGTAACAGAATTTTCTTTTTTATGTACTGTCCCTTTAAAAAAGCTTCAGTAAACTGATCAGCCTCACTGACTGAATAGTCAGTTGTTGAACTAGTTGACCATCCTGACCTGTCCTTATTGTCTTCATCAATGAACATGATAATTAGGCCATTAAAAATGGCTCTGAACAGAAAACACCCCCTGCCAAAGTACAAGGCATATGTGGAGGCTCTTTGTTTCCGCTCTTGTCTTTTGTGCCACTACAATAGTGTGATTATTAGACAATGCAGCCCTGCTGCCTCGAGCAGCCTTTGTTGTTCATGAAGGATTCTCCAGACCTTCTCACCGCAGCACAATTTTTTTTTTCTCTGTCACGTTTATTCCTATTGCTCTGAACTGCGCTGGTCCCAGAGGATCTGGATGGAGAGAGAAGGGCACACGCTGGAGAAGCGGTCTATGTTCCTACAAGGGCAACCCCCACTTCATAGCTCTCCCCACTGTTTCTTTTGGCTCACCGACCCTGCGCTTTGTCCCAGGGACTGTACCATTGAAAGCTAGTGAAGGGGGGAGGCGCTGGGGGTTGGGAACGGGGGGGAGAAGGACAGAGTCTGGAGAAACGAGAACGTGTAGTGAAAGGACACCACAACAGATGCAAAGGGAGAACTGCTTTTTTCATCATCCTTTTTTTTTTTTCTTTGTGTTTTCCAAACCACTCTTGGCCAGCAAACTAAGCATGCAGTGAGTGTACTAGGATGTTGAGGAATTGCAAACAACATGGAGTGAGAAGGTCCGTAACATCTCATCAAAAATTTGAAAAAACAAACTACATTGAAGTACTGGAAAACTGCAGTTTTGCAAAAAGCCATCCAGGCAGTGCTGCACTCTGTGTGAGAGTTTTAAGAAGCGCACCAAAGAAAAAACCTCAGACCTCGTGCTTCACAACAACTCAGTCAGGACTGCGCACCGGAGGGGGTGGGAAACTCAACTGACATCTGTGTTCTGCCGAGTGGATTTGTGCCGGACAAAAACAACGGGTGTTTCTCTCACACATGCCTAACTGATGGACGTCGAAGGCGGGAATCCTTGAATGTTTGGGATTACAGCTTCTGAATTGAGCTTCCAGTGTACAGCCGGAATCTCGAGGTGAACAAAAGATGCTGCCTTAATCAGTTGAGACGGGATGTTGTACCTCTGTAAGTCGCCTTTGCCCCTCTTGCTGACTGCTTGTTTTATTTTCCCAGACTTTTCTTTTGCTCTTGGTCATACCTTCACTTTAATCTCTCTTTGTTTACACTTAAAGGCTGCAGACATGCTGTTAGGAGACACATAATGTCTTCAAGTCTCACTAGGGCCATTGACTTCATGCTTTGTACTTCAGATCAGTGCTGCGTAACCATGCCCTATGGAGATTTACACCGCTAAATGGATTTCTGTAACAGCTCTTGCGAGGAGCTCCGTGCCTCCTGAGCACCCAGAGTGCTTTAATATCTTTCATGCCTGTCAGTGCTTGTAAATGATTAGCTGAAGACTCCCCATAAAGCCTAGATGCTTTCCATAAGGGCTCCACCAAACAATAGAGTCGAACGCTCTGTCCCGCCAAGGTTCGCTGGCCGCTTCTGCGAGTGAATTTGTGTGCGCGTCCCATGGGATTTTGTATTTAAAACCCTTGGTGGTCACAGCTAAAGTATGTTTCCTTAACCGTTTAGGTCTGGAAGTCCATCTGAGTTGATTTTCCTGGCAACGGTGGCGAGGATACCGCTCTTTCTCTCAGCACTGGCAAGCTGTTGAAGAGTTGGTTTTAACTGGGTCAATACTTCTCATGTTACCCAGGGTTTTCCGAGGAGCTGCATTGGCTCACCGGACCTTACTGAAGCCCACATCTTCCAAACTTCACACGCACATGGTTTTGCTTCTCTCTAATCTTTTCCCACTCTTCTCAAATAGACCTCGCTGGTGAGAGGTCTGTTTCTTCGCTCGCGTCAGAGAGGCAGCGTTAAATTTCACTTTTCGCTTGTAAGGTTGTGGAATGAACAGAAGTCTTAGACCGTGGCTCAGCTGGGCCTTCATGTGGTATTGTTAAGACCTCTAAAGTTTCACTTGCACACTCACTGAGACGGATATTTAATACTTCACAGCTCTGTAACCCTTCCTTATTTAAGGGCATAATCCTCTAGCTCTTAAGAGTGCAGTGGCACTGAGCTTTCACTCATCGTGACAGGAATACAACCTGCTTTCTGAATTCAAGTGTAATTAACACTGCCACACAGTTTTGTGGGTGAGATTTTACGCTTCACATTATCTTTTTTTTCTTATTTAAAAGAACATTTGGTTCTATTTACATGAATTGGGTCATTCAGTTACAAAATGGAGACTGTCTGTTCTTTAACAAACTTTTGTGGCACTATTGACTGTAGTGTTGCATTCAACCAATGAAAACTAAGTGAGTGCATGACGCTAACAATACAGCCAAAGTCTTAGTGTAAGATGAGCGCAAAAAACATTGTGTAATCTAATCAGAATCGCATGTGACCATTTTTTTTTAGTTTGAATGCATCCCGGGCAACAGCACAGAACCTAACATGCAATCATTCCACCAAACAGTGCCTTTCCTGACAACTTGTGATTAGATCACCTGAAATATGGATGTTAATATCAGTTGTAAACAAGGACAAATTGGTTAGAGTTGTGATTTTTTTTATTTTATTTTTGTTCTTTCACTCTCATTCACATTTATTGCTGCCTGTGTAAACCTCATTCACGCAAGCTATTTAACTAGATGGATGGAGATGGAGAAACACTTTATTGATTTTGAGGGAAATTTTGTGTAAATAATTAAATTATTTATCAGTGGATTCACCTGGATGCAACCTTTTATACGCTCTATCAAGATTTACAGCCCGATGCTTTTCCTTAAGTCCTAGTAGCTGCAGTCAAAGCTATAATCGAAAATAAGCTGATATATTTGCTGTTCCATTTCTCTTTAAATAGTTTACAATGTTAGACACGCGTAGAGGCTTTCTGCATGATGATGTTTGTTTTATGTGGGAGTGTGACTAGCTGCACTTGAGAGATGTAGTCACCCTTTGTTTTTGGCGTTTTTTTTTTTTCTCTCCAATGTTTGTGTGTTTCTCACTGAGGTTATCACCCATCGCACAGTATGAACAAACTCAAATGAGTCACAGCAGAATATTGTCACTAAGAGTGGAGGCATTCACACACACAGATTCAGTGTGTGAACCGCCTCAGATGATGTAATGGGTAAAATCTTAGTTAATATATACTGGGTTTGGTTTATGTTTTATAAAAATTAGTCATAGTACACTGTTGTTGATGATAATTGATAAGTTTTTATAAATTGTGTGTGTGTGTGTGTATATATATATATATATATATATATATAATTAGGGGTGGGCATAGATTATTTGTTTTTTTTATCTAGATTAAAATGGCTCATTTGAGATCTGTCAAAGGCATTCAGAATTTGTGTGCTACCTATTGTATTTGAGATATCTTATTATTTATCAACACAATGGCCCAGTTTCACAGACATGGCTGTTTAAACCAGGACTAGGCCTTAGTTAAATTAAGATATTAATGCATCTTTTACAAAATGTTAAGATATGTCAGAGCA
>JAUCMU010000046.1:6786173-6796496 GCA_032275025.1 Enteromius treurensis | reverse complement strand
TTACATGTGTGTAGTTACAGAAATATTACAGCTGTAGATACTATGTAGCAATGTGTACTTACACTGTGGTTACATACAAGATACACATCTAGTTACTATGGAAGTACACAGGTATTAGGGACACTTAATATAATGTGGGACCACAAAAAAAAAAGAATGTAAACAGACAAATATCTAACTATTCTGTATATATATAGCTGTATATATATTATATATTCATAATAACTATACACAGTACTCGCATATCTATTATGTTTACAAAAACCTTTATTTTTGGATGTGATTAATCATTATCCAGCAATATTAAAAATTTGTATAAAAATGTAAAAAGCAGTATAGAATAAAGCATTAAAACCCGCTTTTCAAATGAATAGTCAAATATTAAATTGATTAATGTTTAAAATGTTGTACTTGAATTTCAATGTTGAACTTTTCATATCAAATAGACATAATTTAAATAGTATAAAACTGTAGTTTATTGTAACAGTTGTTTTAAATGAAGTTAAATTTCCTATAAAAAACAAAAACATTGCTTTTCTTAATCAATTTGATTAATGCACTTCCAAATGCTTTGTCACTACCTAGTAAACTACCAAAAACAAGATGTCATATCTCATATTACCAAATATGACTAACAAAATGACTTGGACTATATTTTACACTGACAACTATATGTAAAAGACTCCAATCCAGTTTAATAGATGAGTTTACTGCTGTGTGTTTGGGTACACAGACCCACTCGCCACTTCACAGTCTGCCAAATTGCCAAACTATGCTCCCTTATTGGCCCACAAGCATATGCCCAACATTGTCATCTTTGTTTGGCCCTGTTGGTTTTCAGTGCTTTGGCATGTTATGCCATTCCTGTATCCGCAGTGAGTCACAGCTAGGGCCTGTGTAGGGAGACCGGTTCATGGTGGCAGATGTGTGCTGGATCCATCGGGGGGCAGCCTGACACTGAGCTCTGGCAGCCTACAGCTTGGTCAGGTAGCCAGCATCTGTCTGCATGGAAAAAAGAGTGCACAGCAATGCCAGCTGTCACCATGAGAATCAGCACACACTGATGTCGGCAGGGTCAGCAGAGTGGTAATCAAGCTCTAATGTAGAAGAGACTGAGCTTGGCTAAACAGTCTGTGATTGGTCACAAAGTCAAGGATATACTAATAGAAATGGTTAATGTTTTCTGCAAGATAAGCTCATATGAAACAGAAAACCTTGTCTTTTGTCATGGACTCAATTCATAAAGCTGCAGTTGGTTAGTAGGTGATAGAATGATAAAATCAAACTAGTGTATTCATGTTGGTGCATGAGAGACTGATGAACTTTGAATCTTCTTTCAGGTCTTTTTATCTGCAGGTTTATAAGTTAGCCTTGAAATATATAAGCCTTGTTATTGTTTGCAAAGATTTTCTCTTTGATATGAAACTGAAATGTCGCAATGAAGTGTTTGTTTTTTATTTTAAAAAACATGTCCTGGCTTCCCTCATTGTCATTGCATTAAATCATTAAACTATGCAAGAATAATGAATGCATGACAGAAAATTGCAAGCATTGCCGAACATGAAAATGGATGAGTTTTTTTGTTATTTCAAGCAAGGACACATGAAATTAGTCACGAATGATAGTGAAGACATTTAGAATTTTACAAATGATTTCTATTTCAAATTAGTGTTGTTCTTTTGAACTTTCTATCCATCAAAGCAGCGTAAAATAATGTCGCATGACTACCAAAGTATTAAAAGTGGTAAAGTGGAAATTGAAATTGAAATGACTAATTTATACTGTATTGTATACTGTATTGATCAAATAAATACACATCATCAAATTAAGAGACTTCTTTTAAAAATGTCCCAAAAGACCTCAATATTTTGAACGGCAAATTATTATTTTCTCCGCTCTTTTAAATAAAACTGTATTAATATAGTGTAGCTAATATTATCTCATGACTGTGCATAAAAATGTTCAGAATTTGCTATTGTTTGTGTCTTTAAGAATTATTACAATATATAAACAGCTATATATATATATATAGATATAGATAGGTATGTATGTATAGATATGTATGTATATATAGAGAGAGATAGATAGATAGATACATAATTTGTGTTATGACACAGTAACATGTTATTTTCTGAGTGTGACTAAGTGCAGAATGTAGAGTGATAAGATGTCTGTCTCCGGAGAGAGAAGGATCTTTTCTAACCTTCTCTGCTTTTCACAGGTTGGCTTCTTTCCCAGCGAGTGTGTGGAGCTGATAAACGACAAGGTCCCACAGTCTGTTACCAACTCGGTGCCAAAACCAGGTACCACAAAACACACACACACAGACCTCAAATCCTGCTGGGACAGCTCATCAGTTCCTCTGCTCACGTCTGTATTAACCATCCTATAACAGCTTACTTCTACTGCAGGGCATTATAAACCGCAGCAACCCAGCAAACATCATCAGGAAAGCGAACGCGAGATCACACTTGCTGTTCATACGCATTCAGATTCCTCCTGAAGGCTAGCTTGTTACTTGAGCGCTGCAGTGAGATATTAATCATATTGGAGAGCGAGAAAGAGTGGATTGGAGCAAATTGTATAAGAAGTGACGTGCTGAATCAGCCATGCATCAAGTCTGTGTGGTGTTTTTTTGTTTAGTTTTTTTTTTGAGAGAGAACTGAAACAGGTGCCGACTGGAGCCTCTGGGCCCTGTTGGATGAATCACAGAGCTACAAACCTCCATGAAGAGAAGACTGAAAGCTGCTATTTGATGATTTAGAGCCTGCTGTCCTTGGGAAGGGCACAGCTGCTTTTTAAGAAAGTGTCACTTCAGATTTCAACAAATTGGGTGTGAGACAAGCAAGGTTTTCAGATTTCGAAGCACGTCGTCAAAACCCTGCATGGGAAATTTGTGGTTCACACCCAGTCTACAATCTTTTTTATTTTCTTTTTCTGCGTCCTCGCAGAGAAACCTATTGACCCTTTTCATGCATTACATTTATAGTTTAATCTATATTGCACAGTTGTTTGCTTTCCCTCATTTCACTCCTAATGTTTTTTTGGAGAGTGTGTATGTGCCTTTAATGTACATCGACACACTGTGTTACAGAACGGTGTGATTTATTCCCTTTATTTGCAGAGAATCTCACTGGCCAAGCACTTAAACGTTAAAAGAAACTACTTGACTAATAGAATCTCAAATGGACTGTTGCTAGCTTTCACAATCATAACACGAGCAATACATTTAGTCATAATTGGAGTGGCTGTGGACCATGCGGACTGCTTTAAGAAAGGTCAGTTTACATCATAACTTGGACTAACTGTCCTGCCAAGCCGTCCGGAGACTTATCCATCACCTGCAGCTGTTCGTGTTTGGTTTTAGCCATTTTGCCAGTGCTTATTGGCATCTGCAGAGGGGTGAATCATCATCAACATCATCATGACTCATTGGAGCAATCAGAATGCTGGCTTGCAGTGGGTGGTGGTAGGGCTCTGTGGTACACATTGTCTTGTAGGAGTAATATCATCGCAGAGATGCAATGATGTGGCACAGCACAGCGTAATCAGCATGAAAAAAGAGCCCCGAGGCTCTTGGGTGTAATTACAGCAATGCTTTTTACCATTTCACTATTATGGCCACTGCAAGAAACAAAGGAGGTACATTATTAGCTCTGACTATGCAGTAGCTTTTTGCTGGGGTTTAGCTCTATTTGTCATTGCTGGTACATGTACTGACACTGTATTTGGAATGTATGTTGCATTGCTTTGCATGCATGTGAGATGTGTTATTTGACCATGCTTCCTCCACTGCTCCCTCAGCGTCCCCCTGCTCTGGTCTGCGGCCGGCCTCCTGGAGTCTGTTCCCACCCTGTGCGTGCTGGTATACTCTCCCCAACACCTCTCTTTTTGCCTTAAAGGGCTAGTTCACACAGAAATAAATCTGTCAACATGTGCTCACCTTTGTTGTTCAAAACTCATACAACATTTTCTACATTGTTGTTGTTGTTTTTATTTCCTTTTTGTTTTTGGGTATCTTTTTGTTTATTTTTATTCATTTTGTTAAAAAAAATTCGGTTGGTGCCTACTAATTTTTTTTTTTTTTTTTTTATAAATACATTTTTTATTTGTATTTGTTTGGTGTTTTGTGTGTTCTATTTTTTTATAAAAATGTATTTATTTTTTTGGGTTTTGTTTTGTTCGTTTCTTTGGTTTCGATTCATTTAATTTGGTGCTGGAAAGAGACTGGCTAGTGTACCAGTTTGGAATGACATAAGGCCAAGTAAATGCTGACCATTTAATTTTTGTGTTGCTTACTATGCCTTTAAACACAAACATACATATAGTCACACACCCTTCATCTCCTGCTCTTTCTTTTTTTTTCTCACGCTTACACACAGACGCATATATTCTCTCGCTATCATTCTTTATCACACTTTCTCCCTGCATGCACAAGTTGTTCTTTGGCAGTATCATAAAAACTGTTTCTCTTGCATTGCAGCTTAGATCACTCTTATCCATGTTAGTCTAGTATTTGTCTTCACGTGCATTTTACTGCACCGTCTTGTTTATTATCATTCATAGGAACTGTTGTGAAACTTTCCCAGTGGTCAGGATATGTGGAGTGAGGGGGGGAAACTCTCCTGAAAGACTGCTAAGCTAATAGAGCTGCATGTGCAGCTGTTGTTCTCATGTTCTCTAACTGGGTCCCTCCCTCCCTCTTCCCTTCTCTACTCCCGGCATGCAGATTTGGAGATGGAAAGTGTAAAGCAGGACAGTGCATGGGCACCAGACCCATTAAACCCCTACAGGCTGAGCTCAGGTAGACCAAATCGTTTATCCATGTACTACGTCTAATCCAGACTAACCCTGAACTCTCCTGTGCATCTTCGCACAGTCGCCTGCCACTCACGGGTACTCTGAACACTACTGGTATGAATGTAGTTTCACTGGTCTTTCCTAACACCCCGTGTTAACTTTATGAGGACTTGATGCAAGCACAACAAATATGGAGTCTTGTTTTTCACTTAACTCTTCTGGTGTCTCTAGTGACTTTGACCCTTGTCTTATAGATTTACCCTGATAGCACTTTCTCTCTCTTTTGACCTACATTTGAGTGCATGTTACTGTTTAACAATGTTTTTGCATTCTATTTTACTGTATTACTGCCGGTTGTCTATTTTTGTAGAGATGAATGATATTAAGAAACTATATTGGTTGTTGAGCAATATATATGTAATTGTTCATTATTTATCCTATTTTTACATTTAGATTACCTTTGCCTTCATTAAATGCAAAATTTACCAGTTATTAGTACCAGTTATCACCTGTAATATGGAAATATTGGCCAGTGTTGTATATTTCAGTGTGCATGCTCATTATCCCTACTGTTACATTTAGATTATCTTAAAATTATTCTTAGTTATTATAAATTATTTAAAGTAATTGATTTTAGTTTTTAATGTTTAGTTTTTAATTTATGTAGACAAAAAATAATAGGATTTTACTGTCTGTTATACATTTCTTGTCATCAATAACATGAAAATTCTAATCAATGCTGATATATAAATATATATAATATATATATATATATAAATCAGCATTGATTAGAATTATCATGTAGTCAAATGAGTAGATTAAATTATATATATATATATATATATATATATATATACAATTTAATCTCTACTCATTTGACTATGTCAGCACTTAATGTGTCTATATTTGAAATGAAGCTCGTGGTATCAGTACCACTGCTCTTTCAGATGCTCCAGAAAGCCCTATAGTAAGGTTATTTTGCAACACACTCCTGGGCTGATTTACATGACCCTGGAAAGGAAAGGCTATAAAATAATCCCATCTTTGTCCACTGACAATATGAACTACAGTCTCTCCATGGTGACTCAAACACATGCTTGTGTACTGCCTTTGTACAAGCTCAAATACAACATACCTCTCTGCTCCCCCACAGAGCTTTAGCCGAGCAGCAAGCGCACATCAGACGACACAAAATACCTTATGAATCATTCACCTCATTAAGCAAATGCCCCATGTAAATGGTTAACCACATAATGTCCTATCATGCAGGTGGTGTAACAGTGATAAAGGTTGCTGTAATATTTTATTTACCAAGGTTTTAAGCATGAACAGGGCGTATTGTATGTTATGAAAATGCCTAAAGTATAATCATTCCTTGTTCTTGCGCAGACACTTTCACAGAATAATTGCATTTATTTCATTCTCAGCTGTAGCAGGTGCTGCTCCAGATGTAGCTCCCTTAACTCCCTCTCACTTCCTAACTTCCTTGTGGGGCAACAGTGTCTTCCTCTCAGTGGAGTAAAGGGCAGCTGCCTCTGTGAACAAGCCAAGACAGCTGGAAGGAACTGTGAGAGAATGAGAGACAAACTGTATTAGGTTTACATTGCAATATGTGTCCGTTTGTCCTACAGGGGATTGCGTACTTCCTTACTGGTCTGTTCTGAAAACTGACTTTTATGTGAACCTCTATTAGCTTTTGAGTTGGGAAACCAGTTTTTTTGGCGTTTGTTGTACTTGTAATACTGAAACAAACATAATTTCATTATTATCATTATGTATAGACAGACACTATCTTTAGAAAGTTTGTTGTCAGTATGATTATAATTGTAATTTAACAACAAAGCATTAATGTTTAAAAGTGACTGTACAGACATTTGTAAACTGTTTTTTTCTATTAATGTTTTGAATTGTATTGTTCATTTAACACCATTGTTTGTTGTTTGACCGCTTTGCCACAAACCTGTCGCTTTAGAGTGCAGACAAGCTTGTCTTTGTCAGTTCCTTATGGCTGTACCATGTCAGTCTGGGTTGTAAAAGCTGAATGGAACATGGGCTTGGCTACGAATGACTTTCTTTAGAAAGAGTGCATTGTTGTTGGCCCGGTGGTATAGTCAAATTTGGGTTATCTTTACGTTCGTCTGGATTCTTGCTTTGTTGTAGTTTTAATAAGTTGTGTTTAAGCTGTAGCCTAAATAGAACATCACAGAAGACAGCTGTGTTGTATTGCCATTGTCTTTCAAAGCACATTCATCACTCGATAGCGGATATCTGATAAATGCAACAGCCTTAAGGGCTGAAACTGTTGCTCTTTGGGTTGCCTGGCTGCTCACACCCGATCTCTGCCGGTTAGAAGCCAGCACTGTTGAAAGTTGATATTAGGGGCAGGACAAACTCTGAGAGGAAAGAGAGGAGGGGAAAAAGCAAAGAGGAAAGAATGCATGCTGACTATTAGTTTTTACCGGCTGGCAGGGAGAGAGAGAGAGAAAGATAGAGTGCGGTCTGTGATGATCCTTAAGGGTTGTGTCACGAGCTCTCTACCACAGCTGCAGCCTGGCAAACTTAAAAATACTGTTTTTCTGTCCTTTTTTCCCGGATATTTCACTTTGAGGTAAGTTATGGAGTTTTAGTGAAGTTACTAAACTACCTCAGACTTATAGATGCGACTGAAGTGCTTTTTATAGCCAGATTTGTGTTTTAAATTTGAAGTGCTGAAAACAATGTGCGCACCGGTGTTTATTTGCGATAAATGTTTTCTAATCGCCTTTTTATTGGTAGATTTTGTTAATGCTGCTGATGTGTGTAGCAAAGTCTTATTTATGTTTTTGTTTGGTTTATTTCAAATACATTTTTAGCAAGTCATCGGAAGTCACGTTCTGAGAGTTGATTTGGAGGGAAAAAAAGAAAAGCGTATAATGTGTCAGTCACGTTGCGCTGTAACGTCATCAGTGTCTCCTCAGCGGAGGTAAAGTGCAGTCTGAAGGAAACACTCTTTTTTTCAGTAACACACCGTCTTCTGTGATGTTCAGCACATGCCCTGTGTTTGGTTTGTTGTGGAGTTCAGAAAAGAGGATCTGTGAAATGTGCGGCAGTTACTTTATGGCTCTGGAAAAGTAGAACAGGAAATTCCTACCACGGCTCTTTTTATTATTAACCTCAACTGGATATGAGAGGATTTCATTGCATTGAGACCAGCTGCAACTGCTTGTTGGAAAAGATTTGATAACTTTTATGATGAAAAATTGTGAGTAATGTGCCTATTTAAAAGGTAAAAGAGAACAGATGAGATCACAGCTGGCAGATGTCCCCTTGCCACGTCCACTGTGTGCAAAGAATCACACATCCTTAAAATCACCAGGGAGTTAAACTGTTAAACAACAGTGTAATATTTGCAATAATTTTGCTAATCACTTTTACTCCGTCTCCTGCTAAATCCACCACATGTGCCCACAAACACAAACACAGATGGACCAGTTTGTGGTTCTCAGGAATCCCAGCTGCATTTGTAATAGCTCTGAAGTTGTTTCTGCCAACAGATTGTTTCCTGATTCATGCAGCTTCATTATGCAAACAGTTATTCGGTTGGTAATATTTAAGCTTGCTAATATTTTATGAGGAACACCAGAACAATCCAAGTTTAATGAGCAATTACGGAACTCAGGGTTTTCAAGCAAATCCAGTGGAATTATTTTGGTGCGTTTGCGTGTTCCTGTCAAATCCTTGGAATTTTGCTCTTGATACTTTTCCTTTGAATCGTCCAAGAGTTTCTCATGCAAATTCTGATGATGGGTTTTTTTTTTTTTTTGGGCATGGTGGTTAGTGTCAGGGTGTAATAACAATACAAGCTGCTCTGGAGAATAAACAGCTTGAGACGTCCTTCCTGGACAGATGTTTTATGTCAGCCACTCATCTTCAGGCTTTTTTCTTCCAATGCCGTGATATGGCTGGCATTTACCTGTAGGTAAACTGGATTTTCTCGGGCTTGTTTGTTGTTGCGCTGCTTGTGATTCACAGTGCAGTTTTGATGTGAAAATACTATTTAAATTGGCATGTTTTCATTTTTATCTTCCAGTGTCCAAGAAACACGGGAAACTGATCACTTTTCTACGCACATTCATGAAGTCCAGGCCGACTAAGCAGAAGCTGAAGCAAAGAGGTATCCTCAGGGAGCGGGTGTTCGGCTGTGACCTGGGAGAACATCTCCTCAACTCTGGCCATGACGGTGAGATTTGCCCCCTTCTGGTCCTACTCACACTCACACTCATGCTCCAGACAGTGCTTGACACTAATGTGACACAGTGTGGGTGGGCTGGAAAGCATTGCTAACCCCCCCTCCTCCAAAAACACCCTTGGATCTGGCTGCAAAGGTTGTCATGGCATCTGATTGGCTTAAAGCGGTCTAAAGGTCAGGAGGAATGGTTAGGGGGCCGTGTCTGGAGATTTCTTCCCCATTGATTCAAAGCACCCTGGCAGCCTTCAGCATTTGCTCCATTTGTTTGACTTGAAATCCTCCCTGAGCCATTGCCTGCCCTTAAAATCTAAGCCTTGTCCTTTTCAAAGGGGATCCACGCAACTTTATACGACTGCTCGACCATTACATTTAGAAGGAGGGTTTAAAAAAAAAAACATTGCTTTTATGAAATGTTTTAGAATAGACATTCTTTCCCTCAGAAGCAAGTATCCTCAAAGCAGAAATTCCTGGTATTCTTTAAAAATGTTCCTACAAAAGGTCATCCATTGTAGTTGGTTAGATGGAGGATAAAGTTTAGGTTAACTACGTAGATCTAAACCTTTTGCTCTCTTCACTATCCTCTCCCATCCATGAGCCCACTCAGCTTTAATGTGTTTGTAAAACGGGTAATGGCAGAATGTGTACTCTGTCTCAGACACTCTGATCTCAGAGGAACGTGAGACGATATGGCCAAACACTCTGTTCAAGGAGAGTCTTAGAATTATTATGGCTCAGACCTCCCTGCAGTGCACTTATTATACTTTCTCAGTTGGTGCTATAAGAATGTTGGCCTCTGAAGTAATTTGCTGTATTTTTCAAAGCATTGAATGTATTGAGAGGGAAAAAAGAGAGAGCGAGATCCACTTTTTTTTTTTGCTTTTTTTGCCAAAAAATCCTTCCATTCAAAAGTAAAAGGTCATTAAGATTTTTTTGTCAGGTAGGATATATTATACATGATCAGAAGTGACAGTTAAGACATTTATAATGTAAACATTTTACTAAAGAATTTTATTAAATTCTGTGCTTTTGAACTTTATATTAACTACAGAGCCCTGAAAAAAGCAGCACAACTAAAAATGTCACAGGAAAATGTTGAAATTTTGTGACCCTGGGCCACAAAACCGGTAATAAGGGATAAAAAAAAAATAAATTATATATCATGAAGTCTGAAAAAAAAAAAAGCTTTCTGTTGATATACAACTAGGGCTGGGCGATATTTATCGCACGGTATTTTATGCGCATCTCATCAGTAAAGACGGTTCTTTGATTAGCGGGAAAACTCCGTCAGCTGTTTT
>JAUCMU010000046.1:6756947-6786073 GCA_032275025.1 Enteromius treurensis | reverse complement strand
TCAGTGATCTACGACTCTGTGTATAAGCTGGTGTTCTCTTTAAAACAGCTGACGGAGTTTTCCCGCTAATCAAAGAACCGTCTTTACTGATGAGATGCGCATAAAATACCGTGCGATATATATCGCCCAGCCCTATATACAACTATTCGAAAACCTAGAATCTGAGGTGGCAAAAAAAATTTAATATTGAGAAAATCTCACTTAAATTTGTCCAAATGAAATTCTGAGCAATGCATATTGCTAATCAAAAATTAAGTTTACAGTAGGAATTTTACAAAATATCTTCATGGAACAAGATCATATTTCTTTTTGGCATAAAAGAAAAATCCCATGCAATGTACTGTTTGCAATTGCTACAAATATACCTGTGTTACTTATGACTGGTTTTGTGATCCAGGGTCATAAATATTAAAATAGGAAACTTATTTAAAATTATTGTAATGTTTTACAGTAATACTATTTCTACTCTAGCCTTCGTGGGTTCAGGAGACGTTTTTTTCAAAAACCTTACTGACCCCAAACATTTGAATGGTACTGTATTTCTTTTATTGTTGCCATCATAAGAAATTTTGGATAAAGAACTGGAAATTCTACAGCTTCAATTTACCTCAGTGGTTCATAAACACTTTTGCAGGAAAAAAAAGACTTCTGACTTATGCTTCCGAGAATTTCACGAGTCATTCTCATTTTTGACACTTTATCTGATTCCCAGGTTAACAGCTTTAGCTTGAAGGCATAAAGAATATATCACTGCTTTATAGGGCAAGTGACAGCTCCTTAAACCTCTTAAAACACACTTACAGTGGCCACAGGCCATCTTTATTGGGAAGTGCTTATTGAATGACTTTTCAGATGGCTTAAAGACAAAACTTTCTTGCATTTTTGAGGATTTTGTGCTTCAGACAGTTATGTCAGGAATGTAGATGAACAGCTGCCTCTGAGAGACTTGGACTCTCTCATCTTCCGGATAAAGTTTGTCAAGACTAGAGGCCAGTCAGGGTTGTCTGTGGCTATGATCCCTCTGGGTGAAACATTTCAAGGTCAAATTGGAGGTCTGGAGTTTGTCTAATACCACTGGAGCAAATGTGAAGCTATAAACTCTGCTTAAACAGAAGAGGTTGTTGTTTATACCAAACAAAAAATCTAAAATTTAGTGCACAAAAATCTGCCATTGTATTCCATTGGCATTTTGACAAGTCTCACACTTTACGTGCAAAAAAGGATGCTCTAGTAACATTTTGTCTAAACCTCTAGTCCCCCAGGTACTCAAGAGCTGCACTGAGTTCATTGAGAAGCACGGAGTGGTTGATGGAATGTACCGTCTCTCTGGGATTGCCTCCAACATTCAGAAGCTGCGGTAGGACATAAACACACTCCCCTAATTGTGAATAGCAGAGATAGGGATTTATCATACCGCTCGAGAAACTCTGAATGCTGTGGCTGAATATTAAGCTGCTGCTAATTACATTTCATAATGAGAATGTTTGTATTCTTGAACACAGGAGGAAATGATTTACAGAGTGATTAAGATTGAGGTTTATTACCAGGTCCAGGACAAGTTGACTTGTTTGCTTGGCCGATTAACAAGTTTTCTCTCCCCCTTGAGTTCCTACATGTAGTTTTGTCAGTGGACAAATTTAAAACTATAAAGCTATAATAAATATTTTTTTACTTCGCTGTCGCTTCAGCCTGTGGTTGGTCTGATCTTCTTTCTTTTCTTTTTTAAAAATGTTTTTTAAATACATTTTATTTGATCAAAAATACAGTAAAACTGTAATATTGTGACATATTATTATTATTATTACAATGTAAATAAAATAATTGTTTTCCATTTTTATATATGTTAAAATATAGTTTATTGCTATTAAGGAGGATTTTTCATTAGGAATTGATTCATTATCATTGATTATTTAGAAATCATTCTAAAAACTGATTTGGTGCTCAAGAAACATTTTATATGTTATTGTCGAGAACAAATGTTCTGCTTAATATTTTTGTGGACTTTTTAAGACATTTTATTAGTAACATTATAAACATATTTCCTGTCACTTTGATCAGTTTAATGAATCCTTGCTAAAAATAATTAACTTCATCTGCATTGGAAACCGATATTTGTTGTCAATTCTATCAATTTTGTTTACATAATAAATATACACAGTACGCATGCATAAATCATGTATACATCACACACACATGAACCGCAAACATTTTAAAAATATTCACATGTTTATGTGTATGTTTAAATTGATATAATTTACATCATATAAATATTTCATTTATAAATGTTGACATATTATTCTTATTCATGTATACATGCACCTGTGTATTTATATATACATAATATACACAACACACTTATATTATCTATACAAAACTTTTTATATGCTATAAATCATTTGAAAGCACTAATTCAAAGGTAATGTTATTTAATCAGAAAATCCCTTACAGAAGATCCTTTAAATTTAGGTTTTAAGCACAGCTAATTGTTTACAGTAGTGTATAAAGCCTCTTTCTTTTTCTCACTTTAGGCATGAATTTGACTCTGAACAGATCCCAGATCTGACAAAAGATGTTTACATTCAAGACATACACTGCGTGGGCTCCCTGTGCAAGCTTTACTTTCGAGAGCTTCCCAACCCACTTCTCACCTACCAGCTGTATGAGAAATTCTCGGTAAGCGTTTATCCTGGAACGGAAGGCCTTTTAAAGAGCATTTTCTCAAACTCACACGCTCTTTGTCATACAAATAGCTCCAGCCGAGAGCACCTATTATATTAGAACAAGCAGCCCATACTTATGATATCAAAACCTTTTTAGTTCTTGGTGTGATAATATGCGTGGGTCTCTTATCTGACACTGGCAAAACAGTGCAGGAGTCACTGAAGGCTCGAGGCTATTCGTTCTATTGATTGCTTTTAATGAGTATACAAAATGAATTGCTTGTCTCTTAAGAGCCCCGCTTCACAAGGAGTTCATCTGCATGCCAAACAAAGCAGTGACATTTACAGCATCTGGAGATAAGTCGCTGCAAATGAAAACGGCTAGAGTAAAGAGTGCATTGGTGTGTTTTAGGTTGCTATGGAAGCACAGTGAAACTATAATGCACAGGAAATGCGACTGACCATGTGCTTTTGTCCACTCTACAGTATGGTGTGAAAATGAGTTTGAGAGGGTTTTTGTTGGTTAGAGCTGCTGTAGATACAATGACCCTGATTTACACCTGCTCTTTTCCTTTTTAGGACGCCGTGTCAGCAGCCACGGACGAGGAGAGGCTGATCAAAATACATGATGTCATTCAGCAGCTGCCGCCTCCGCATTATAGGTTTGTAAACGACCACAATGCCCTCTGCTGGTTGCTAGAGAACTTGCAGTTCAACATATTTGTCAAACGTTACGTAATTTTTATTAATCTACTGCATTATTAAGCATTCTATTTATATTACTAATGCAATTTATTATTCACTTGAATGTGATTCAGAATCTAATCCCTTATCAACATGTTACTTTGCATCTTCAGTTTTAATGCTCAGTATTCATGCTTTTCTTGTAGGACCCTTGAGTTTCTTATGAGGCATCTTTCACACTTGGCAACCTTCAGTTATGTTACAAACATGCATACGAAGAATTTGGCCATTGTTTGGGCCCCCAACTTACTGAGGTAAGATCTCTACATGATGCAACTGTAATGTTTGTGACAACAGATACTCAAAGATACAGCTCTGCAATTTTGTAACCGTGAATATAGAAACCTAGTAGTTATAACTAATGTTTGTTTGTTTGTTTGTTTGTTGTGTGTTATTCTCAACTGAAAAGGTCAAAGCAGATAGAATCCGCTTGCTTCAGTGGCACAGCAGCTTTCATGGAGGTGAGAATACAGTCGGTTGTGGTGGAGTTCATGCTTAACCATGTGGATGTTCTCTTCAGCCCCAAACTGAGCTCACTCATACGAGAGGGAACAGGTATGCAATATGGACTGATTTCAACAGGTATTTTTATGGTTTTTGCATTGCTTTATATTCATCACACATTTCTTTGTAGGACACAACTCTTTGTCTCGGCCTAAATCTTTGCTGGTACCCTCTCCATCCACAAAGCTGCTTACACTAGAAGAGGCACAGGCACGTACCCAGGCCCAGATAAACTCGCCTATCACTGCAGACAGCAAGTACATAGAGGTCGGAGAGGGTCCTGCAGCCTTACAAGGAAAATTCCATACGGTCATTGAATTCCCTACTGAGAGGTATAAAGTGTGCTTTAAAATGTTGTCATTTTTTATGCTTCAAAGTAATAAATTTTGTACATTTAATCTTTTTCTACAAGGAAAAGACAGCCCATAAAGTCTAAAAAGTCTCCAGTTGGCAGTTGGCGGTCTTTTTTCAACTTGGGCAAGTCTTCCTCGATGTCTAAACGAAAACTACACCGCAATCCCAGTGAACCAAATGAACTCAAGGCCATGGCATTGGCTGGTTAGTGTTGTGCCATTTTGTCATCTCAATGAAAAAAAAAAAATTGGACATGAAATATTGATTTTAGTTTAAATGATTCTATTTTGTGAGAGCAGAGATACTGCAGAGTTTTTACGAGAGACAACTACATCTGACCACAGATTGACCAATCAGAGTCAAGTATTCTAGAACTCTGTTTGGTTATGTATAATCAAGTTATTATAACTGCTTTGTTTTCCCACTTTATTTGCTCAGGTGGAAGAGGAGACACCGGCACTCTTCGGTCTGCCAAAAGTGAGGAGTCTCTCACCTCTTTACATAATGTTGAAGGTAACAGACTCTTAAAGCTCTATAAAAGCTCAGCCTCAACTTGTAAACCAGCCACCGTGAAATTCTGACTTTTTTGCTTTGCCTTTAACACAGGAGAGTCTAAGGTGTACAGGCCACGCAGACCTCGCTCTAGTAGCGATGCTCTCTCTGCTTCCTTCAATGGTGACCTGCTGGATAGCAGACAACACTGTAACTCGTATGACAACCTGGGCCAAGGGGACAGTGATGGGGATGATGGACCAATCTGTGTGCCTGCTCTCATCTCCCCGCCACGTTCCGCTGATGATGTGGACCTGAGCCCCCCTGACATTGGCATGGCCTCTTTAGACTTTGACCCCATGTCTTTCCAGTGTAGCCTTCCTCTGACAGAGACTTCCATTTTCTCACTTGACACAGATGAAAGCAGTCTGAAGAGAAGTCCGGGCAGTGCCAGTGGCTCAGAGCCAGTCTCGCCAGTCAGAGCTAAAGTTACGAGTCATTCTGTGTCTCCAGACCACAGTCCAGCCTTAAAGGACAGAAATAAACTGCCCCCTGCCTCTTTCTCAGAGAAAACTCCAGTTCAATCCATTGAGAGCAATGAGAAGTCAGCTGTTTTGACTCCTCTAAGCATCTCTGAATCGGCTGCCTCCATGATAAGAAAAGCACCAGAGAGCACTATGCTTCAGCCCTCTTCCCCTTCATCTCCACTCAACTCTCCTGCAAAATTGAGCTCTCTGTCAAGAACCACCGATCTGCCCCTGAGTGAAGCAATTCAACAAGAGCTTCTTAAAGCTGCTACCTTTGAGAGTAAAGAGAGTAAAGACATATCAGGCATTGAATGTTCACAGCCACCACAGGTCACATGCTCTCAAGAGCAGCCAGGTAAGCTCAACTGAAATACAGGGATATGGTAGCTTAAATCCATAATTTTTCTTGAGAAGTCATTGATATTTTTATAATAAATTATTTGATTTGTTTTATAAACTAATGTATTAAAATTGGTTTTTAACATGTCAGGGTAAAACAGAGGTTGTGAACATCTCCACCTCTGTTGAGGATTTTCAAAAATATCTAAACAAGAATACAAAGAGTACATTAAGAACTTTCTATTTTTTTATTTTAATTTTATTGTAAACACCTTTTTTTAACCTTGATGCCACTGTGATATGACCCCTCCGAGATATGCTGGGTTTCATGAGATAATTGTTTGATTTTTCAGGTTTAGTTCACCAAGCTTTTACCAGTAGCGCTTTGCATGAACACCCTCGATGTAGAGAAATCTGTCCACAATCTGTAGAAATTTAGCATTTCCCTATCTTACCTTCTCATGAATATTAGCCTGCCTTCTCCTTGTTTGAGTTCCCTCTGTTTTGTCCATCCGTAGGAGCCGTAGCTTTGGACTCACCAAAGGGCAATGTCCCTGTCAGCTCTGTGTCCCTCATACCTCCCCCTCCCCCACCTAAGAACGCTGCCCGCATGCTTGCACTAGCTCTAGCTGAATCTGCCCAGCAGGCCACTATTCTCTCTCAGAGGCAATCCTCTGGACCCCCAACACCAGTGTCACCCGTTAAGCCACAAGAGGTACGGGAGACCATGGACTGGCCGCCTCCTCCTTCCTTGCCATCGCAGCCATCCCTGGAGGAAGCTGCAGTCGAAGCATCAAAGAGATCCGCTCCTACATCTTCACCACCCTCCACCCCAACTGAAAAGTTAACTCGCTCCATTAGTCTGCATTTCTACACAGCTGAGAGCAGGAAGCCATCCAGCATTTCTTGCAATAGCCAGGATGTTATCTCACCCGAGACCTCAAGCCAGAGTGCTATGCCTTCTAGTCAGCCTTTTCAAGTTCCCCAAACACAAAAAAGCCCAGAAAGGCAGCAGCCAGCTGTGGGCCAGACACCTGTAAGCACAGACAAAACCACTACCACAAACATCACACCAGCTATCAGCAAGGATACTGTCATTCAACAACCCAGCTCTGAGGTAAGCAGTGGCATATGCAGGGATGTCAGTAGCACTAGAACTTCAGTGCCAAGGCTGAACGTTAAGTAATGTTATAAATATTTATGAGCCAGACCTTCACCAATTTAAATTCAAAATTAGAAAAGCATGTTAAGCATTAGTGCTGCTAGTTGTTTTTAGCCTGCCATTGTTTTGATTTAATTTGTTAGTATTTATGTGAACCTTTTGGAGTGCATGTTTTGCATGTTGTGTGATTATTTCAGTTTTGTCATATTGCAACAACATTTGTATCAACATTATTCAGTCATTAATCTAATAACTAAAAGTACAGTACATTGTAAATACAAAAAGGGAAATATGCAAGAAACCTGACCGTGTTTGTTTGGGCTATATCTTTATTTAGATCCATATGACTGAAATGGTTATGCCACCAAAACCCATAAAGACGCCAGATCAGCCAGTCGCAATTCTACAGCCTCAGCCACAAATACAGACTCAACCTCATGCACCCATTCGGTCTCAACCTCGAGTTCAGCTTCATTCTCAGTCACAAGCACAGCCGCAGTTTCAACCCAAGTCACAGCCCAATGCTAGAGTTGCACCAATCCCCGCAGCACCTCTTGATCCTGTGGAAAAACCATGGGAAGCCATAAAGCCTGTCCATCCAAAAGAAGATAGTGCTCCTCAACACCATACTCAGGGAGTGACGCCACCAGCGCCCCCAGTTCGTTCTATAGATAGTAAGCTAGCGATGGCTGCTCTCTGCAACACTGAGGCTGCAAACCCCACCAACTTTCATGCAATCTTAGAAACATCCACGAGAGGCTCAGTGGAGGAGACTCCCCCACAGTCTCATCCATCTCACCGTAGGGCTTCCACTCATCAGTCTGGTTACATTTACCACTCCAAAGGGGATGCTGCCCTACTGGAGCCCAACACAGAGGCATATTACCATCAGCGGGTATCTCCTTCAGGTCAGGCTACGATGGCATACCATTACAGACCAGAGAGTGTTCCACCACACATCTCTTATGTGTCGAAATCAGAGCCACAGATTTCTTATAGAGGCCACGGTGATGGTCGATATAATACGATTGGACCTAGGTCCTATCACCAGTCCATCAAATCTCGTGGCTCACTGAGAAGTGAATACATTTCTTCAGGCACACTGCACCACTCTCATGGCTACAGTCAAGTAGATGGACCTACCGTGTACCCAACAATCCGCAGGGTCCACTCCCTACGTGTACCTCACACCGCTATCCGTTCAATGCCGGTCAACAGAACCGAGGTTCCACCAGATGATGAGTTATTTTACTACCAGCGCCCTATCTACCACTGCAAGTCTCACCAACCGGCCTCCCAAACCGACTACCATGTCACACAACTACAGCCTTACTTTGAGAACGGAAGAGTTCAGTACCGCTATAGCCCCTACTCTGGCTCTCATGTTCTGGATACCCCTTTCTACGATGTGGACCATTACGGTACCATCCGCTTACGGCATGTCCATTCCTTTAGCGGTCGGGACAGTGCCCCCCTCCTTCGTTCTGGAGCCAAATCTGGAGGCTACCACTACCTTTCAAGGCATTTAATTCCTTTAAAGGAGCATAGCTTCGTAAGTCGAGACATGCCACCTTACAGTGGCTCAAAAGGGAGTGTTTACTTTACGTGGGATCCAGACGAAGCAGAGAGGCTTCGCATACACTCAATCCGCAGGGAAAGCCGAGCGAGACAAAAGGTGAAGGGTTCTGTGATGTCACAGTATGACAACATAGGGCCCTACATGCCAATGGATATAGACACCTTACATTTGCGAAGCAAATCAGATCCCGGCAAAACTGTATTGATGCCTGCCGAGAGCAAGGAGGCCAGATATAATATCGTTCCTGGATCTCAGCATGCTCCCAGGCACTTGATCTCTGATCCAGATGTCCTGATGTATATGGAAACAGAGAAGCACTGCCAAGGAAATGGGATGGGGGATAAGACCAACAAACAAGGCAGCTCCAGGACCTACTCGTCCATCCATTCACATCAATCTCAACTTCCACCACGAAGCTTGCAGCACTTACCAGAAGGTGGACATCTTGACCCCAAGTTTGAACCAGGGGAAAGGCAGCCAAGCAGTAAACATTGGCAGGAACACCCGGAGAGCAGGCCAGCCCAGCCTCGTTACGAAAGGTCAGATTTGGATCGCCACATATGCAGGGTTAAAGCCACGAGCAGCGCCAGCGAAGATGAACAAGCAGTTCCAGCAAAGCCAGCTCCACTACCCAAGCCAGAGAGATCCCATAGCATTAGAGAGCGACAACATTACAACCAATCCAGTCTTCCCGCACATCTACCAGACAATTCAGACCATAGTGGAGCCTACTCTCATCAGTCACAGGGACAAAGACAAAGTGCCATTACTTTACAGTCACACTATGACAACTTGGATGACTACCATCCAGTACCTCAGTCCCAAACCTCACTATCAAATCGGGGCGGTTCCAGCTCCTTTCACAGCCCTGGTTTCTCAACACCCCATAGTAATCGCGCGTACTCCACTGCCTTGGGACAGGGCGCCTTCATACAAGCTGAGCTTTCAGTGCAGAGGCCAGAGACTGAGATTAATGCTGAGTAAACAGGCATTTAATGAAAAATAAGATTGTAGGTGTCAATAATTCAGTTGAAGGTTAGCAGCCCTGCAGGACAGTGGACTGCCTTCTGACTGTTTACATTCAGTTTCCTTTTTATATATATATATATATATGTACAAAGCAATGGAAAAGACTTTTTACTGAACTGAATGTACCATAGTTTCACCTGTTGTTTAAACATTGTCACATGGAAATATAACTTGTTATATGCTGTAGATATTCTGTGATATTGACAAACGGTACGTGAATCATAACCAGATGAGTTATGTGTATCTGAGAAGTACTACTGGATATAAGGGATTCTTTTTGTTCTGTTTTATTACTTTGAAAATTTGGGACTGGGTATAAATGAAGTGTAAAGGTTTGCATTTTAGAAATGCATGTAATCTACATTTTACAGAACAGTTCTGTGTACCTTGATATATATATATATATATATGTATTGTGTACTTTCTGGATGTTACAGTAACAGTGGAAGGGAAGCCCTGTTTAAGTCATCCTAACTTCATTTTACACAACTAGGTGGTACATGAAATTCTTAGGATTTTGCCTTCAGGTTGGGGGCCCAAAATGTGCATTTTTTATTTTTATTTTTTTTTGTTCATTTTTTCCAAACTGTGCCATTACTATTATGTATGATAGGGTTTCATCACAAGCAACTGGATTTCTTTCTTCATTCGAAAACTTGTCGTGATTTGACTGAACTCTGCTTGGATTGGCTGCTGTTTGTTGTAGGAGGGACCAAACAATGAATGCAGATTGTGATGGCAGAAGTATTCATTAAGATATTGAAGAATGCCTGAAGGTGAGAGTGCCAGTGTGAAGTGACACATTTCTCGTCCCACTTTCAGGGAATTGTGTAATCGACGGAGAGTTTTTGATACATTTAATGATTAAAATATGTTTCAGACTGATTTTAGACCAGCACCTTACTTGCATTTTTTGCATTACTAAATTTCACTTAGATTCATACATTTTATATAAGGGAAACCACTTACCTGAAAAGTCTATTCATTTCCTAATGCTGAACAGTTTGTGAATTTACAATGTAAATTTCCCTCAAAATGAATCTGCCAGGTGGAAATGAACCAATATTTTAGTTATTTAAAAGGACAGTTTATGATTAGGGGACCCGTTGTTTTGCAAAGTCATGTTACCGTTCTGTCAGACAGTAATTATTAATGCATTACAATGCCTTCGAAATTTGTGTTCGAATATTCAGATGAGCCCAAGCTCACAATGGCATAATTTGTACGTTTGTGGTTAAGTCCCTAATAACATCTGTTTTTGTGTTTTGCCAAGTTTTATGACGTTCATTTTCCAGCATTTTTATGATTGACATTTACTATGCTGTTTTCTTGTTTTTGTTCATTTGTTTTAGACTGTGAAAAAATGGTTGGGTGGCTAGTGTGGAAAAAAAAAAAAATAATAAAGGCACTCATATGTAACCTCTTTTTATGGGACCAAACTGAAATTTTAATACAGCATCTCCATACTTGAGAGAATACATGAGAATTTGACCCTGAAAACTATAGCATTAAAGCCTTGGAGCCTAATTTAATCAAGCTTGTATGAACCTGCAGTCTGATTTCATTCAGTCTCAAAGGACATTTATTCTTCTAATGCACATATTTGGGGAGAGTTTTTTTTTTTTAGTATAGCAAACTTCGTAGGCTGAACATTACTAGTATTTCCAGTATTTGAAATAAATACTTATTCAACTTAAATCCATAATCTAATGCAGCTGCTGTTGTTTGATTTAATTTGGCTGGATTGCTGAAATAAAGACCTCCTTTAAGATAGCATTTGATATGTTAATCTCGAGCCATTATACCATAGAATCCATAGCTATTTGGTCACCCCAAACCTCTACACATCTGCCTAAGAAGCCACCTAGCTGATCATCTTTCTGTAATACCAAGAAAGTATTATCATACATGTTGGCTAAGACTAAAACATAATATGCTCACAGTTAGCCATGTTTCAGATATATTTGTGATAACAAATGGAGCATCTCAGTGTCACCTTTGAACCCAAATAAAATTCAGCTTAGCCTGAAAAAAGGAATGATTCATTGATTCCATTCTTTATTGCTTACGCATTTAATTTGGTTTCAGCTATTTTACACTTGCTTATGTTGTATTTGTAGTATTTCACCTCAGTTGTACAATTAACACACAACAAACTATAATGAGCTGTCCCATACTTATTTCACAGCATTTTTTTATACAATTTTGAATAACTTTAGTTTTTTTTTTTTGAATTTTAATATAAATGTAATTTATTCTCGTCAAAGCTGAATATGTAGTAACCATTATGCTACTTTGATGTCACATGCTTTTCCAAAACCATTATATGATTTGGTGCTCAAGAAGCATTTATCATAGTTGAAAACTACTTTAAATAGTGCTTAATATTTTTTGTGAACTCTGTGATACTTTTTTCAGGATTCCTTGATGGATAGAAAGTTCAAAGGACACAGCTTATATGAAATATAATTCCTGTGTGACAGTAAAATGTATTTACCGTCACCTTTCATCAAATAAATGTATCCTTTCTGAATAAAAGTATTAATTTCCTTAAAAAATTACCATACTTTTGAATGTTAGCATAGGTATCTATACATGAAGTATTGTGCATTTTAGATGCCGTTTAATTCTTGAACATTGTGTGAATTGTAAGAATGCTAACTCTTTGCCATACAGGACTTTTAAACATTTTATTTATTTTAATATCAAAATAATGAAACACTTTCAATGCAAATTACAGTGGCTCATAATCAGAGTCTTTAACGTCTTGTATCAGTGACCCACATAGCACACATACATTGGACAGAGCATCCCCATTTAAGTGCCAATGTTGGGGGTGTTTTCATGCAAACTCTGCAGGGCGAGATCTGACCACTTCATCTCCTGTTCTTTGACTGACTCGGTCGATCCGCCGTTGTCTTGCTCTGCTTCTGGAAGTTCACTCTGCAAGAAAAAAATGTATAAAATAAAGTTAAATCATGCATTGGAATGACAGGCAATATTGGGAAACGTGATCTCATATAATACAAATGTAAAGTATCCATGCTCAAATATTTCCACGTGCGAAATGTTGCTGACGTTCTATACCGGATGAAAACGTAAACAAAAATCTGTTGTGCATATTCCACCGCTGCCTTAGGTATTAACATTATTACTCGCCGTTATTGTTAAGACAATAGTAGATTATTTGAAATGCACATATCAAAACTGTAGGTGTGAAGTTTTACCAGTGGGATTGTGACATCCTCATAAGGCAGCCTGTCCTCTCTCCAGGCATCATCTGTGAGATCAAGAACTCTTCCATCTCTCTGCACTTCACTGTCCATGATCAGACTTCGGTAACGACACACAATCAAAATATCAAACCACTTTAAAACACTGTATATATTGTAAGTTATTCTGTGTATGGATTTCAAAAAGTTTTTTTTACTATTATTAAGAACGCTATAAGATGATCTTAGTAAAAGTAACACAGACCCGTGCAGCCAGCGCTGCCATTTGTTGTTAGGTCGCTCTCTGATGACGACATCTCCTATAGCCCGTTTCTGTCAACTAACATGCAAAAAAAAATTTAAATAGTAAACTTCATGTGCTTCAATTTATAAAACGGAGTAATCACAATGCTTCCTTTAAAAACTGATTAATCTCTATGTTAACGCGGTTTATGAACGGACCGTTTCATTGATTCTGTTTAACCGGTTCACACAATGCACGTCCCATTTGTTTCTTTCACGAAAACGTAAGGGAAACGTGTTTTAACAAATATGTTTAACAGGTGTGAAATGTGTATTACAGTTCTATGCAGTGTTGGTTTTAATAAAACGAACAAAAACTTTTTAGATGAAAATTAATTTTGAATTATATTGAAAAGATTATATTGAACGTTATTTTCGAAATGACTGAATCGTGTCAAACTGAACTGGGCAGATTTAAATACAATAACAATAACGACAATAATAATTCATAATAAAAGCCAATCGAGAAAGTCACCAAAAACAAGAGGTGTGCTTCGCGATGATACAATCACGTAACAACATCAAAGAAACATTCAATCTGTTTTCAAGCGGTTCTTTTAAACGAACTGTTCAAACGTACCGAGTCGAAGAAAGGAGTTGTGTTTCCTGTCACTAACGCCATGACCAGATCTCGCATCTGTCCAATCAGATGTCAAGAAACGGGCTCGCGCTGTGAGGAAGTGAGTCGCTATTGGCTGCGCCTGTTTGTGTATCTGCAGTGAGATCAGAAGGACTGCCTCTATGAGGCTTTTAACCTCACGTATTTTCATTTCTGGTGTGTCTTCAAAAGCACCTTTACAGGTGAGCTGATTGTTTCCTACAATAACAGCATTTGGTTTGAGACATGAACATGTATTATCAACAATAATTCTCTGCATTCATTCTGTTTGATCTTTTTCATTTTTCATGGTTCATTTTGTCTTAAAGTGCAAAGGTAATATTTACAATCTTGGTTGAAGTGTACTGGGGTGTTAACAGTATTTACTACTATAACTAGCATAACTGATTTATTTAAAGGCCTTTTTATTAATTTCCATTTTAGACAATTAATAACACTTCAATCCACTTCTGTCCTAGGGTCAAAGATGGACCTTGTGCTCAACGTTGCTGATGATTACTTCTTCACTCCATATGTGTATCCTTCATCATGGCCGGAGGACGAGCCTCTGCGGCAGATCATCGGCTTGATGGTGGTCACCAACCTGGGTGCTGCGATCTTATATCTAGGCCTGGGTGCTTTGAGCTACTTCTTTATATTTGACCACAAATTAAAGCAACACCCTCAATTTTTGGAGGTTTGTTTCTCCATCTAGCAGTCTACAGTCTTTGAAAAGGAGTATATTTATATACATATAAAATATATGTCTGTTTTTTTGTTATATTTTGCTCACAGAACCAGGTGCAACGTGAAATCAAGTATGCTCTGTGGTCTTTGCCCTGGATCAGCGTACCAACAGTAGCATTGTTTTTTGCCGAGGTCAGAGGATACAGCAAACTGTACGATAATGTTGAGGAATCGCCACTCGGTGAGATCCTTTGCTTTATCGAATGGGTTTCTAAAGTGCTGGATATGCTGGAAACCACCAGTTTTTGAACTTTAAGGAAAGCTAAGCCGGAAACATTAAAAATGATTGAATCTGGATGCAACAAACCGACAGCCCTAATTTTAGAAAGCGCCAGTGATGCAACCTGTCAGATGGGCTTTAGATAATCATGTTGCTATGGGCATAACCATCTCATGTTATTTCTGCTTGTTTCTCAGGATGGTCTGGACTGATTTTCAGCATGGTCTCTTTTCTGTTTTTCACTGACATGTGCATTTACTGGATTCACAGATTCCTTCACCACAAGTTCATGTATAAGGTATTTAAGATGTTTACAAACTTCCTTGGATTTTCATGTAGTTTAATTTGTGTAAATACCTGCTATGTCGTATGTGTGATTTTTTTTTTTTTTTTTTTTTTTTATAATGAAACTAATATGTTTAACTTGTAATTTAAGTTATTATTTTTCTGTTAAAGCCTGTAGGAGACTTAGTAAATATGCCCTGCACAAGCTCAGTTATTTATAGTTTATTAATTAACAACGGTCAAGAAAATGAATAAGACAGGGGGGGGGGGAAAGAGTATTATTACAAAAGATTAATAGGGGGATATTACTGAGGACACAGGAAATATTAATCAATTAAAACAATATTCCCAAGAATTATGAACCCAATCACTGAACTTGAAAATGGTATTTTTTTTCATGCTTTTTTATGTAATTAAATGTTATTTTAGAATTATTTATATACTATAATGGTATTAAAATTTTAATCTTTTAGTTTGGGTTTAATTAGTCATTTTAAAACATCAACTCAAACAATACAGTTACACTTCATTAGTTTCATTTTTCATAAAATATAGTTGTAACCTGCTATATCTGGTGCAAAAAGGATAATATAAGCTTAATCCCAATTAGTGAAATTCACCGCTATTGACTATTCACCTCATTCACTGAATAAAAACTTGAAAATAAGCTAATTTGTTTTTGTCTTTATACAAAATGAGAATTTAATATTTATTGGAACTATTATCTTCTGTGTTCACTCTCAGCTCCATTTAACTAATTTGTAAAAATCTTTTTTCCCTTCATATACAGTATTTTCACAAACCACATCACGTGTGGAAGATCTCCACTCCGTTCGCCAGCCATGCTTTCCACCCAGTGGATGGATTTCTTCAAGGCCTGCCGTACCACATCTACCCCTTCCTCTTCCCCCTACACAAGATTCTCTACTTAGTTCTGTACGTGTTCGTCAACATATGGACCATCTCTATCCATGATGGAGACTACCGCGTTCCTAAGCTGATGGAACCCATCATCAACGGTTCAGCTCACCACACAGACCACCACCTCTTCTTCGACTTCAACTACGGGCAGTACTTCACCCTGTGGGACCGCATCGGAGGCTCCTACCGCTACCCTTCACCCTTGATGGGAAAGGGGCCACACGACCACATTAAAAAACTGATGGCAGAAGGGAAGCTGAACTCAAATGGCTTAAACAGCCAGACTAATAATAATAAAAACAATGTCAAGAAAGAGTAGGCAGATTTTTGCTGTTAAATTGAGTTTTTATTCACAAGAGACTCTTAGCACTAAATAATCAGTTATGCATACAATCGCAAAAAAGAAGCAAGGACAAAATGTTGATATTTTTGCCAAATAGAAACATTCGCTATGGCTACCCTGTTGGTTTCTTGCCTTTGTGTAACTTAATATGAATAACTCAAATTAACAGGCTTTTGTCAAGTAAGCGTCTGTAATTTCACTGTCATAAACATTCAAAGAATGTATGAAGATTGACAGACTATCCCTTCGCTTCACCTCAGTTTACCTTTCCATTAGCAGTTGGTAAAGTACACTAGACTTTCTCCATAGCTTTGTTTATCTACGAGCTGATGAATTTGTCAGAGACCTGGTGGAGGCTGTTGCTGATCTACAGTCCATCTTGTTTTAAAGAGATTCTGTGGTTTGCTTTTGAAATGAAATGCATTCATTCTTTTCCAATAAAAAAAAACAAAAAAAAAAACAGGTATATTTCATTGGTGGTTTTTATATTGTGCATGGAGGTCTGAGGTCAAATCAGGTGTGTAATCCTGCACGTATTCTTTAGATTGACAGACACCCTGATTATGGAGAATAACCGGATTGTTAAACATTGTAGCTTTGAATACACTGACGTTTTATTGTCCTTAGCAGCAAAACAACAATCGCACATAACCATCACGACACTCACTAGAGGGTGCTGTTGAATCACACAATATTCAATTTTTTTGTGAATAAAGAATGGTAAGGTGCAGAAGATGTAGTTTTATTGACAAACCAAATCAGTGAAAAGAACAGCTTTGCCAGAATTCTTGTCTGCATCCCATTTACATCACAAGAAGGCTGTTTTTTCTTAATAAAGTGTAGGAAAGGAATAATCATACGACTTTATTACCGTAAAACAAACAAACAAACAAACAAACTCAAATTAACCATATTTGTTCTTCATTATTTAAATGAGGAGAGAAACCTCGAGGCAGTGCATTGTTTGGCAAATTTAATGCGTGCTCCTGTTAAAACATCCTGGCAAGCTAATTAGTGTCTATGGCAACAGCTTATGATTTTTATGACTAATGCATTGCCACAAAGGTTATGACAAGGGATTAACATTGGAACTAAGATGTAGCGGCCGTCGAATCACGCAACTTTGATTAAATTGTGTGTCGAAGGGGGAAACGGTCACTTGTGCAGTGTTAAACTCCAGCACAGATCATTCGATGACACCCATAAAAAGAATGCGCCAGTGCCTTCGATACTTTTATGGAATAAAAATGAGCTTGTAATCAGCATAATCGTTGAAGTTGGCAGCTTTACTGTGTGTTGAAGTGGGTGGGCTAGCAGGGTTCCTTCAGGTTGAATGCTGTGAAAATCAAATGGCTTTATGCTTTTACTTCTCATTTTTTAAATGATTTTTTCTTTAAAGGTATAGTTCACCCAAAAATGAAAATTTGCTAAATGTTTACTCATTCTCAAGATATCCAAGATGTAGATGAGTACGTTTCTTCATCAGAACAGATTTGGAGAAATGTAGCAGTAAGTCACTTGCTCGTCACCAATGGATCAGTTTTGATGAAGAAACAAGCTCAATGAATATGTTAATATTTGGGTGCATTTTTGTATAATCTGTTTTGTTTACTTTAGCAAGTCTTGTTTATTTTTCATGCCTAATAGTTTGAGCTACTCGCTATGTCAGAAATCAACATGGCTTGGTGTCACAGTATGTACGTTTCCAGCCGTGCACTTGTGCATACGTGAACTGTTGAGCGCACCCGTGTGTGTGTGTGTGTGTGTGTGTGTGTGTTTTAGGCAGTGAGAGAGTTTATGAACCCAATCACTGAACTTGAAAATGGTCTTTTATTTCATGCTGGGTGAAATGGCTTTATTATACGGTGGATGTGCATGCAGGCGTGGGATGCTGGGTGACTCATTTGTATCCTGGCAGCTAACTGAGGTACAGGAACACATCATTTCAAAATTCACACTGTGGGTACCACCAGGAGCACTATGGCTTTGTGTACAACAATGGCACTTTTTCTTACCCATTATTATGATCGCGAGAAACCCAAAGAGGAAATTAATCATTACATTTCTGTCTACCTAGAATAATCTCCACCCTTTATTTGAATCGGTATCGTTGCATGCTGAACAGAGATTGCTGTATTGCAGCTGCGGCCATATCTTTCAATTACAGTGCAGACCAGTGCTCATTCTGCTGGGCTTCTAATGATATCTGCAGGCTGTTTACAAATGTCCCTTCCACAGAATGTATTTCCACACAAATTAATAAGACCAAGTAACACCTTTAGGAAATCTTTTCATTTCAAAGGTATGAAATACCCTTGTACAGTGGTTGTTGCTGATTTGGTTTTGTTTTGTTTTTTTGTCTTGAATTTTGATTCTTTTACTATTATTTTTGTTTGTGAAAAATGAACTGGCAAGATATTAAAACAAATATTCAAGCATTAAAGGTGTAATTCACCCAAAAACAGAAATGCTGTCATTACTGAATCAAACTCATGTCGTCCCAAACCTGCCAAATCGACAGCAATGCAACTGAAACATTTAAGACCCAGAAAGGTAGTAAGGACATTGTTACAATAGTCCATGTGACATCAGTGGTTCAAACCTAACTTTACGAAGCTACAAGAAAAAGATTTGTGCTCAAAGAAAACAAAAATAATTACGTGAGTTCATGAGAGCACCACGAAGCATGCATACTCTTGTGAATGCACATCAAAGCCTGATATGGAAGAGAAGAATAAAGTCTTTTTATTATTGTTTTATTTGCACACAAAAGGTATTCTCAAAACGTCATAAAATTAAGGTTGAATCATAGATGTCACATGGACTATTTTAACAATGTCCTTAATAACTTTCTGGGCCTTGAATATTTCAGTTGCATTGCTGTCTGGTCAGAAAGCTCTTTCATCGATCATTTGAAACAGTTAGGCTCATTCTGCATAGTTTTGTGTTGTTTGCTTTCTTTTTTTTGTCTTTGAAAAGCACGTTCATTGCAGCATTAGTACATTTTTCTATTTTTTGTTATGTATTTATTAACAGTATGTTTAATTACAGTATTCTTCATGTGTATTTTTTCATCTTGTCCTTGCCTATTGTTGATAATAAAACTAATCTTAGCTACTGTACAATGCATGGTTTCATGAAACATAATGCCCTCAATACAAAGAAAATAATAGCGTCTGTTCGTTTTTTTTTTTTTTAGTTTATTGTCAACAAGATCTCATTCTTAAATGATCACAAAAAGTTAAGCATTTTTGATGCGACGAACATATCTATAAATACTAAGCTAAAAGCAATCTAATATTAATTTACCACTTCAAAGGCAATCTAAAGACAATGGTGCCGATTGTCAGTAATAACGATTACTGTAGTCACAATGTGACGAGTGCTGATGGCATTCGTCCCTGAGGATTATGATCATGTTTGTGTTATTACTGTATGTAAAAGACTGCCTCCTTCCCTAGTGGATTGTGTAAAAAGCTCTTTTAGCTCTGCCTGCTTCATCAAAAATGAAAGGCCCAAAGCAAACACCTGAGGTTGTCTATCAGTTCCACTTAGATGGAGAACAATTCCTCTTCCTTTTTTAGCACCGCTCTTATAATGTGGAGAAATTGGAGATGTCATTTTGAATTTATAATAAGCATCAAACTAAAAACAGAACGGCCTCTTTTGGGGGCTTGTTTGTTTGTGTGCGCAGTAGTATACTTTTATTTCTGATTCAGTCGGTGAGCAGCTAATAATACTAGAAATGAACTGCCATGCTTGTTTATTGCTAGCACAGGGCTGAACTACTGATAAAGAGGGCAACATTCACTATCATGATATCCCTGAGGGTGCATGTTGCTTGTGGATTCATAATTAAAAGTGCAGATTTGCATTTTGCTAAAATGTTTAAACCATAATTCAGTTTATAGTTCAGTTAATTCTTGCCCACCCTATAAAAATCAATTCTGTGGCCCGTGCTGTGCTACCCAGAAAGAACAGCGCTGCTAGACTGATAATTGATCGTTTTCACATTAAAAAAAACAATTTACTTCTATAAAATAGCAGTGTTGTTATACTTCCTGCTGTAGAATAAGTAAATAAACTACTTTTTTTAAACCACAGTTATGAATAGTTTACCCATTGCAATGAATTTACACCAATAAAAAAGAATCTTTTGAAATAGAATATTTCAATAACAATAATATATTCCGCCCTAATTTTTATAATTTATGTTTTTTTAATTGCACATACAATTTGCATTACAGTGAATGGATATTAAACATAATGCAATAGATATCTCAGTGACGTGGATCACATGTCACTTGGGTGCAGTTATGAGCATATCAGCATATGATCACATCCCCCCCTTTTCAGTTTGTCCACCAGTCATAGACTTTTACCTGAACACTGCCAACAGAGGCTGTTTGATAATTTAGAATAAATGCAAACTGGAGGAAGCTGGTCAACTGATTTATCTAAAGGACGGCGAGATACAGTTAAACCTCATACTAAAGATAAATGAGCAATTAGCAATTACTAAATGAATACCATGAATGATAAAGGAATGAAATATGCATAAAATGCTGGTGATTAGGTTGGGTGTTGCCATGGCATAGTTACGTTATCTTATGGAAAGATAAACCTTTGCTTCTCTCTTCTCTAAGAAGGGGAAGAACCTCATCATGGATCAAACAAGTAGAGAAAGATTTATATAAAACATCTAAATTAGACCATCACCCACTAGTAATATCTCTGGAAAGATGTTTGGTTAAGTGATATTTCCAATAGCTGACTGCGAATTAGCAGTCTGGAAGTGATGACGTTTTTCTACTGCTTGTAACAATGTAGTAAAAAAAGAAGCAGGAATCCACTTCATTACCCTTGAATTCGAAGCGCTGTGAGATCCCGGAGATCTCCTGGAGCACCAAGATATCCTAAATCTGGAACAAACAAATGAGGCCTATGAAAGTACCTTAAAAGTGAAGGATTGCTCTCCATAGCTCAACCTTGTTACAAATGTCTGTACGTCTTTTACCTTTCTGAGCCAGACTGAGACTCACAACATGGCCAGTCAGGATGAAAATATTGGACGTGCTGCATTTGCTGTTGTCTGGCTGTAGGGTTAATGTATCTTTCCTCATAGGCTGGAAGATCAGAAAGTGGTTGTATCTGTTTCTATCTTGAAAGCTGGATGCTCAGAGCTTGGGTGTTTTTTTTTTTAATCTCACTGGAAGGACTGGTATGTTTGTCTTGTATGTTACTCTCTCAATACCTCATAGACCAAAGACTCTGAACTTGTCAATCCATTAACGTCCCTTCACTCACAGGCTAGGGACTCTAAATTCAATTAAAGGATACTACCCTTTTTTTCTGGCTCTTGCCCACTCTCAAACCAAGTCTCTGTTATTGGAGGTGTTTTCCTCCACCTTGAGATCTTTGAAGGCTTTAAGGAGTATGTGCTGGATTGCTGCTAAGCTCTCAGCATCCTTACTACCAGTTCCTACTTCTATTATGACTACCACGTTTACAGCCATCATCAGAACTACTGTATGTGAGAAATTTCCAGCAAAGCTGACCTTAACTCAGCTTTAGTCTTATTCAGTTCTCTACTTACTACAGTTAACCTCTCCATCTCCATCACATGTAATTATGGGAATTGGACAACTATGTTTACAGAGTGGACCACATTAGTTTTTACCTTTTTTCTATCGAATTGTAAAAACATTTAGTCTCTGAAGACTCAGAATATATCACAGGATACTATGTGAACTCGGTCAATTGTTACCTCAGTAAGTATTACATATTAACTTAAGTTGTAAGTTTGCAGATCAGCCAGATCATTTTTGAATTCCTGAAATATTAAATCTCCATCTTTGTCCTGGTCAGGGGCAAGGGATATTTTGTCTATGGTCTGGTTTAGGTGAGCAGTTTGAGCTATAGGCTAGTCAAAGCGCTGTGATATATTTCTATTAGTAATTACTAAAAATCAACAATATCCAGACAAAAATGTGAAGAGAACACACACACACACACACACACACACACACACACACACACACACACACACACAGCTGTTGTGAGAGAACCACTTGGACTACCACTGGTAGAACTATGTGAACTCAGTGAACTTCATTTTTATGCCAATGTTACCTCAATTGTTATCTTCCAGAGTATTGACTTGTGTTGATAAAACAGTAGGCTGATTCCAAGAACAGTAATGTCAGTTATGTAGGGATTGGTACTCACGTCACTGTTGACATTGTGGTTTTTGGATCACACGTCACTTAAGGTGCGGTTACGAACATATCAGATCTTCACTTCTCCCCGTTTTAGTTCGGGGCACCAGTCAATGACTTTTTACTTTGGCGTTAAAACATGGTCATCAGGGGCTGCTTGATCATTTAGAATTAATCTAGAATTAGAATAGAAGAGAATGCAAATGAGAGAGTTGGTCAAATGAATTACAGTATCCTAAAGGACTGGTGATGCTAAATTGTAGAGCCTCTTACTGTATTATCAACACAAGGAAGTCTCAAGTGTAATACAATTCATTTTATTAACAAAAGCTAAACAAGAGACACCGACAATTACTAAATGAAGAGGAAAAAGTGCACAATATGCATAAAAATCCGTAAATCACTGCAAGCGATGAAGTTGGGTGTTCCCATGGAAGAGTTATCTCATGAAAAGATAAACGGTTACTTCTCTGAAACTAATCAAGTTTAATTATTTATTATTAACCAGCATCAGCTATTTAATATATGATATAAACACATAAAAAAAATCACACACTGATAATATACAACAATGCCAAGGTCTTTGGAAACAGGTTTGACCTCTGATAAATCTGGGATCTGGAATGTGCATAATCTGCAATATTTATCATAAGATTTATCTAATAGTACTAACAAGTTTGAAATGTTATAAATAAGGTTTATATATTTTATCATCAATAAATCCAACTTATTGCAGACTGAATGACTGAAAAAATTTAAATTGTTTTCACAATGAATAGATGTATGTTGATTCTAAGCAGGTTGGATGAAATGATTATTTAAATAATATCAAACTGTCATGATTTTTTCATGTATAACATACGTTTACATTAAGTTTAGGTTAAAGCTGGAAAAATGAACAGAAGTGTTACAGTATTTGCAATGTTTTATTTTTTATTTTTTTTATGTTCTGCAGAAAGTCTTTCAAAATGACTCCTTTTGGAGGCAAATTTCTCTTAAACCAACTATAGCGATAGAAAATGACTGATGTGTACCCATTCAGACAGGTGAACTGAGCCAATAACAATCAATACCTGCTTTCATATTCAATGTTCATTCGGAGCATTTTCTGACAACATTTTGTGTTAGTGCAGGATAAAACCGAAGTAAATTAGCTCAGAAGTCTACGTGATCAGCCTGGGAATTCTGGGTATATCCTGCAATCAACACAAAAACCTGTGAGGCACACATCATTCTCTAATATCCTCTAAAATGATCTATCCAGACCGTCAGCTGTGCGTTTCCTCGCAGCAGGGGTGGCGGTGTCAATCTGGGGGAATTCTGCTGCGGGCGAGATAACCTTCTTAATGAATAAGCGAAGCCTTTATGGAAGACATTAAGAAGTGACAGAACAAAGATGCCACGCTGCTTTTATGTGCGACTGCGGTTTGCATATTGTTTGTGAATCCAAAGTGGATAAAAGCTGGGCTGTTCTCTGATCAAGGGAAGCGAGTTAGGGGTAAAACGTCACTTTCAAGGCGATGCAGGTTGGCTGATATGTCCGTAATTGGAGGGAACACTCTGCTGAGCTTGTAAATAACAGGATATAGTGTAAACACACTTAAATCAGTTACATGCTGAGCATAGTGTGATGGATTGACTGATACACTCCCTTATTGGAGGTCCTCTTTTAAGGCAAGGCCATCTTGTAAAATGTCATGGTATTTATCAGTGCAACTAAATGTCAGCTAGAGCTTCTTTCACTGACTCTCTGACCTATGCATGCCAGAGATTTTCAGATAATATTTGTTTTTATAGTGGTGAAGGACATCCCTTACGGAACCGACACTAAGAAGATGATGTTTGCTTGTGATATAAATGTCACATTGTATGTTTCCTCAATCGCATGACCAGGTGTGCAAAGGAGTCCATCTGCGATTTTTGAACTCCTAATTTGCTGCTTCTTAATAATTAGGATGCAGAATATGTGCTTCAATAATATGCATGCATATTAGCAACTAGTTAAAGGAACAGTTCACCCAAATAAATGAAAATTCTGTCATCATTTATTCTCCCAGCAGAATCTTAAATATGTCTGATTTGTTTTATACCATTAAATATTTCTTTTTTTAAATCCTCAAAGCTCTTTTTAGTTTGAAATTAGATTAGAAATGAAATTTTCAATGTATACTGACTTCTGAAGTCCACTGTGTGGGATTTCAATAACACTTAATAGCACACACAAAAGGCGTCCTTCTTTTAAAATGGTTTCCACTTATTGCACCATGACTAAAACATTCCCTAGCTTTGTTGCGAGCTCACATTTACGGTGACTGACACAATGAAACGTGGCGATGAGGATAATGATTGTGTATGTTTGAAAACCTCCTTCTCTCAGCCCAACACGAGAGAGAATCTGCTTAAAAATACAAAGAATTTGTTTTGTATCTTTTGGTGCAGCCTGGAGTTTATGACATATAATAGGAGTGACACCATATCAGAGAATGACACCATAGTGCTCAATAGTGCAATCATACACATTCACTGTGGAAATTACTGTCAGACTGACCAGGATTGCTCTGCATGATGCAAAATCCGAAGGAGCTGTGCAAGGAATGCAACGGCTTTAATGATCTGCCTCTGTGTATTGATAAATAATGACTGCTGAAGTGCAACAATGTTATCTCCAGTACTTTTTCAAGGTTTGCTTAAAATGTGTTCATGTCAGTAAATACATTTGAAATGTTTCATATTTAGAGGTGCATATTTGCAGAGTTAATATTTATTTATACTTATTCGTCTTCCTATAGCAACCAATACAGCAGTATTACCCTCTGTGCTGCCCTCAGCTGTCAGGTTAACCGCTGCACTCTGTAACAAGTTGGCAAGTTGTCAGTTTGATATAAAGTTATCAGACATTTGTGTTTATTAAATTGCCAAACACATCTGGTCACCAACATGAAGGAGAAACCTGTCTAATGTAGAATAACACTGACAGATTATATATATATATATATATATATATATATATATATATATATACACACGTTATTTTAAATCTTTAAAACGATTTTAAATTTTTTTTATATCTGACATCTTGTTTTCACCAAACCTGAATAAGTTTCCTTCTTTTTTAACATAAAATAAGATATTTTGAAATATGTTGATAACTTTTTGGTTACACATTCTTCTAAATTTAAAACTTCATTTTTCCATATGAATTCATACAGGCTCAAAAAACAACAATATATTTAAATATATGTTATTTTTAATAAAAACAAATTTGTTCCCATTTCTAAACAGGCTTATGATTAGGCATCACACGCAACAATGTTGTTACAAGGTTTCCTTTTAGTTAAAAACATGCATAAACAAAATATATAAAGAAGAAAAGCATTCAAACTAAAGCACTTACTGCTTCAAACTCACTGCTGTTAGTACACAGTACTAGCAAGACACAGTACAGAACGTACTTACACCTGAGTCGGCCTATGTTTATCGTGCTTATTGTTTCACATATTAATGTTGAGAAAAACAATAACATCCACATGCTTGCGCTAAAGCTGGTTTCTCAGTCTGGTAACAATAAGATTGCGCGCTGACACAGACGTTTTAGATAACAGTGTGCTAAGTTTCTTTCAGCACTTTGTTTTTCTGTCCTTAAAACTGTTCTTTCTCTTGAGGAAACTTAAAGGAGGCATATGTTTCAAGATCAAGATCAGATAAGCTTTTGTTTCAGCTAACATGGCCTTTCCTCACTCCACGGGTGTTTGGATTTCATGTGATTTTTCATTGCGGTGGTGATATTATGATATTCAGTTTTACTGCTTTATCTGATCAAAAGTAATTCTCTTTTGCAAAATCATTTAGTAATATCACTTTAAAGGTGCCATAGAATGAAAAACTGAATTTACTTTGGCATGAATAAATAAATCGCGATTCAGCTCCATAGCGCCACCCAGTGCATTTACTTATAACTGACTTTCAGTTAGCTTGCTTATGATTTATCATGGATTGCCTGCATTGGCCAGTGAAGCAACACGTAGTAAAATTTGAATAGCGTTTTTATTTTTCAAATAATAATTGCAAATATTCACTATTCAACTAGCTATTTGTGCACAACCCTTGAAAACGGATGATCATTTATTTAGCACTACATTACTGTGCTAGCTGCATAGCCTAACTGTATCATGTGCCTTAAATATGTTTATTTTCAGATCGTTTTTGCAGTATTATAGGAATTATAAGAAATTTTAAACAGCAATAACTACTTACTTGACTGCATTTTACTGCTGAAGCCATGTGGAGCTCTCAGAAAATTACAAGTTTACAAGCTGTAATTTCATGTTCGATAAGAATGTGAATGCACCTATTTCCTAGTCTTCAAAAAAAAAAAAAAAAAAAAAGATCTGGAATTTCTGTTGTTTTGCCTCTTTGACTTGGCCAAAAACAAGAGCAAAACTACAAGTCTCAAGTCGTGTGTCAACAAGCATCCTTCCACCATCTCTGTTTTCTTCCCCAGTAAATGGCAGCCTACATAGGCTTTTCAGAGGCTTGAGGATGCCCAAATGAGGCTTTGGTTTTGAAGCTAACTAAGCTCACAGATGAGAAGGTTTGCTTTGACTTGGCAAATCATCAGTCGCTCGGGGGGTAGAAATCAGAGATTGTTGGCCTTGGATCTTCGGATGTCTCATTTGATCTCTCACTGTCTGTCTTCCTCAGCCATCCGTTCCATCGCTTTTACTCCCTGCTGTTATAGTACACAATTCCATCTCAGTATGATGTCCAATATTTAGTTTTGCCCATTAGTTTTATCCACCCAGAAAGGTCTAACAAAGAGTTAAGAGAGTCTGAATGGCTTAATCCATGTGCACAAAATACCATGTCGGAACGTCTGTATGAGATGCGACTCACGACATTTATCTCGTAGTTTATGTTACTCTCATTTGCTGGTGCTAAAGCGGAGAATTAGTGTCTCTGTCGAGTCATCAGTGTGTCTTTAGATGTGGCATGTAAATGGAGTTTTGTCAGGCAGGAACAGGAGGTGGTCAATCACTGCCTACTTTAACCCCAGCCACTTAAATAGCGGCCCTATCATACGCTTCCGCAATCCATATTTAATGTAAGTGAGGACATGAAGAATTCCAATTTCCTGGTCTCTTTAGGAAGTCATCTCCCGCCAATGAATAAATATCAGAAATTACAGACATTTTCGCATCTCTCTGTGCTGTAATGTTCTGTGAAATAATGACTTACGGTATTCAATCTGTCACTCGATTGCTGTCCTTTTTGTTACTTTATATGGGTTTCTAATCACCTCGAGCAGTAAATGACATCTTTTTTCTCCACCGCTTTGAGTTGAAGTGCCGCTCATTGGCACATGAAGTAGTTTTCACAGATTTTAGTATTCACGTATCGCTTGTTTGTCAAATCCTGTTTGTCAGCGTCGACTTGACAGCACAGACATAGGAGAAACACGAAGCATAGCCAGAGATGCTGACAGACGTCGTATCGCGCGCACAGAGCTACAAGAAAAAGAAAGGAAAAAAGGTGAAAGCAGCGAGACATCAAGTCTGGCAGATCTCATGCCACCAAGTGACTGGATAGAAATGGGGCTTTGTTATTACAAGTGCACACTTCAGTAAAACTGGGAGCTTGTCAGAGCAATGCACTGCTGAGGAGAGTGAGCCAAACAGGCCCTGTCTCTCTCTGAATTTCTAGCTGAGACACTGCTCACTTCTCATTAAAATGCACCCTGTCTCTCTTCGCTTTTGCTACTCATATGTGCCCTGTCCATGGTGTATCAAACGGATTCTTTAGTGTTTCGGTGCCTCTATTACAAAATCAGAAAAGATTGATGTACAAGTCCTACTATGACTGCGAGCTCAAGGCTGAATAAAGGACTTGCAATAATCAGGGGGCCTTGAGTCCCCGTTCAAGGAAGGAGAAAGAGTCAGACATGTCTTGCAATATAATCCCTGCTGATACGTAGCTCATACGCTTGCCTAAGCAATAAATCAGTGAATAAGCAAATTAATAATTCTACTATTTTTGCATGGGACGCTTTGCTGCAGATCCATGACACGCTACTCACATTGCGTACTGCAGCCAAGAGGTCGAGGTTCGGCTGCTTATCATGATGCCATTAGTAGATACTGTTGTGACACCATTTGGCTGTTGCTCTGAAAGGCATGCATTTATGAAAAGTATTATATCATGTGTAAATGTGTGCAGTACAAATTGTATCTGGGCTCCTTTGATGTTTTGTCAATAATAAAATAAGAACGTACATATCTGGGAAATACTGAAAAAAATTAATAAATTCAAGTTTAATTTCTAATACACTAACATGGGTTTTTTTGTAATTTCATTTTTTATTTTTGTATTTTACAATTCATTTACTTGATCATAAGTAAAGACAGTAAAAACTAAAATATTTTCTTCTCTATTTTAACATTGTAAAATGTTATTTTTTTGTCCTGTGACAGCAAAACAGAATATGATCCTTCAGAAAATAAAATAAAATAAATACATGAAATTATTTTTTTTTTCTTAAGATTTTTCTCAACAAGAAACAATTTTTAAAGCTTAATATTTTTGTAATACCTTTTTGTTGGACTCTTTGATGAATATAAAATTCAAAACATTTAGCATTCATTTATTTAATAAATAAATATCTTACAAACCCCATTATTTTATTCCATAAAACTAAAAACTTTTACAACCTGTCTGTATTAAACATAAACATGATGAAATCTGCCATTCATAAAATACTAAAATTAGAATTTAACTAGAACTCTTAAAAACAAAGAAAAACATTTATAAAACTTTCGTACGCACTGATTTGATCTTAGAGTGTTCGTACGATCAAATCCACGTCAAAGTACAGATTTATAAAAACCGTCTTTGA
>JAUCMU010000046.1:6713707-6729965 GCA_032275025.1 Enteromius treurensis | reverse complement strand
ATAATCAAACACAGCTGGACTCAAATAAAGGCGTAGAACCATCTCAAGGATGATCAGAAGAAATGGACAGCACCTGAGTTAAATATATGAGTGTCACAGTACCATGTGATATTTCAGTTTTTCTTTTTTAATAAAACTCCAAAAATGTCAACAATTCTGTGTTTAACTTAAATGATTTTAGCAAATAGCTGCAATATAATAGTGGCAAATGTAAGGGGGTCAGAACACTTTCCGTACCTACCCACTGTATATACTATTGCTTTTTGTGAATTTGTGCTCTTTTTATATTTTTGTGTGTGTCGTGCACTGATTTTACCACAGCAGAAAACGAAGAAAAAAAGTTCACAATATTTTTAGAAATGAAATGTGTGGGAGTTGTCATGTTTTTGCACTTCATATTAAACTAAAATGACTATTATACTTTTTTTTATATCACGATTTACAGAAGACACCCACTAATATGAGTAATGAGTAACTACTGTTACTCACTTAGAGTAACAGTAGTTTTTCTACCAAAACGTTTTCAGACATCTATTTAAAAATCAGCTTTCTAAATAAATGATTTTAAATCTTTCCCACTATCCTTCAAACCACTAGATTTGGCATATTTGTCAGCAAGGAGTTTTTATCTTTTAAAATAAAGTGATTTCCTATATAAAGTTATTCCCTAAATAAAGTAATTTCCCCAGAATGACGATGTAACATTATTTCACTCACATTTTGACATTTTATCACAAAAGTTATTTGAAAAAGATACTTCACTTTCATTTATTTTGCAATCTACATGTATGTTAAATATGTATATTTAATCTGATGCGAGACAACATCTGTTATTAAAATAGCCTTCTGTATATAATAACATATATAATGTAAAAAAAAGTAGACTAGATGAAAAAAATTCTGCCCACTATTAATATTTTAAATATTGCAGGAGGGGTAACTACTGTAGGTTCAGTAAGCAGCAGAATAATTTTAGTTTTAAAACCTGATATCAAAACCATTTCCTTCTGAAGTGTCAAAATTCTCTTTTTTGTGTTTGACCAGAGAAGGGTTTTGAAATGACATGAGCGTGAGTAGCCAATGACAGAGTTGTCACTTTTGTGTGCAATATCGCTTTAAATCGCAACGATTTGTGCTGAGAGCTACTCCATCGCATCAGCTCAAGAAAATGTCAGAAAGTATTAAAATGTGATTTTTAATCCAGATATAGTGTAACTTTATAGGCTCAACTGTAATCTAGCAAAGCTACAGGACATGATGAAATCCTGCCATCGCCTTGAGCAACGAAGCGCTCTCTTCTCCCCCAGATCTGGTTCTGTCTCTCTCTGGAACGGAGATGATTCCACGTGACATCTGTGCTCCTCTCTGTCTGTACCTTGAGATCCATCCTATCTGAGCAGAGGGTGACTTTGAGCCTTGGCAGTGTGACAACCCTGGTGCTGAGCTCCTGCTCAGGCAATCAAAAACCAGGCATCATATAGAGGAAAGAAAAAAGAAAAAAAAACAGCTACAACTCAAGGTCAGCATCTGCAGAGTGTGTCGCTGAGATTGCCACTGGGCGGCGAGGTCAGGGTGCGGGCATGAGACAGCTTGAGAAAGAAGCGGCGGGAAGCGCACTATACCTTAGAGAGATGTTCTTTCTGTAGGCTGCCTCGGTCGAAGTTCAGCCGAATAAAAGCACAATGCAGAAGTGTGACAGAGCCGAGAATGCAAAGGATAATAAGGAGATGCGAAAGCGAGAGCCTTGACTGGATTTCATCAACTCGCTTTATAGCAAAAGTAAACTTTAAAAGCCTGTAAATGATCCTGGGGTGTTTTAGTACAGTCTTGATGTATTTATAGAATGAGCTTACTGATGTATCTTTGGAAGCAAATTTCACAAAGCAAAGACTTGAAATGTGAACAGTGTAAAATGTTACAAATATTTTATAGGAACATTAGATGTACTGTACAGTAACATTCTTTGAACATGGCAGATGGAAGATGGCGAATATGAAATATTATAAGCCAAAGTATCATGTAAGACAAACATACCACCTTTCCTGATGGGTTTCTGTCAGTTTCCCGCTTAATTGTAGATCATCAGTGTCAGCAAAATATAGGTCTTTTTGCTCGTATGACTTTACCTTTTAAAGATGAGTACAATTTTCACACAGGAAATAACAACACCAAAACCAAGCATTACTTTGAACATTAATATCTTTTCTTTTTTATTAAGACAAGAACTCTCCATTTTTTTGTAAAAATGTCTAATATGAACAAATACAAAATGTGTATGGGAATGTGGATATCATTTTTTTCTTCATTAATACACAGTAACATTGCCCAAGTACAGCAGAAAGACAAAAAAATAACCAACCTAAAAACAATGAATGATAAACGTTCAAAACTTTCCAAACTATCTGGAACCAGAACGAGAAACATGTCGACTTTGAATTCAAATTGGTTTGTCCAAACACACTCTCATGAAAGTGAATAACTATTTTACGTTTTGCCAAATTGGCGGTGAATTTGTATCTGCTTACGCCCCTCTGATGATTAGATTTACAAGTGGACCTTCATACTTTTTATTTTACTGTCTTCTAAAACTTAAAATAATTACGTTTTACCATGAGAGTAGTTGGTTTGTCCTTTCCTGTCCTCTCTGTGTGAAGTAGGTTTAAAAAAAAAAGATAATACTTAACATAGTGTGTACATTACGCACACATTTTACAGTGCACCAAATAAACAACAGCAACAAAAAAATAAAAATACACAAAGCGTAGTTCTAATGTAAAATTCGCTTTTGATTTGAGATCCAGCTTGATCCGGTTTGTAGTTAATTTCCACTTTCTCAGTCGGGGGCTGTAACTTTGCATTCTACCTGAGATGCAAACATACCGTGCGTTGTACGTGAACCTGAGACAGGGCTTAAACGAAACTGTCAAGTTCAAATAAAACAAATCAAATCAAGTTCCATCAGTAACACTGTTGCACTATCAAACAAGGGGCACTAGTAAAGCAACGAAAACAACAAACACGACAACAGAACTGAAAGCGAACCCAGTTCACATCCCAAAACGAGCACGTTATATTTGGACACTTTCAATTCGACCTGCTGTACAAGAGACAGCCGACAAAATAGATCACTGGTGCGACCGCGTCTTCCCATCGACCGTCTGTGTTAAGTCCTCAGACGCCTAGTAAAGTGGATTAAACCACATTAATCACATTAAAACAGGTCTAACATAACAAGTTGAACAAAATGTACATCGGCCCGGTCTAAATACCACAAATTAGTATACTGATGTCATGTCTCTCACATATGCAAAAGAGAAGAAGGGATGTCTGAAATCCTGTTCAGAAGCTGCCAGACCAAAGCTAAATGATGCTCACTAGTTAAGCACAAGCCACACAACTGTATATCTCAACTGCAACGGTAACCATCAAGCTGCAAGACATTCCCTCGGATTTGTATTCTACGTAAAAACAAACGCGTCCAAAAGTGGTTCTCATGGTTAATGCACATACTCTAAAACGTCTCAGTGAATGCTCATGTTTTAGTTTTTTTTTTTTTTAAATAAGAAAATAAGCAAACGAGAGTGTGTTCTCCCCCCCTCTCAACCTCGCCGTTTTATTTACACACCGAGGTTGATTTCAGCAGGGCCTAAACTATGGCATCTAAGCTCACTTACACTACAGAGAGAGTCATGAGGAAATGAGAAGAAATACTTCTCTTTAGGAAAAGTACTTTAGACATCTCAGCCACCTTACATTATGTACCCTTAACGGGCGCTACGTTTGTAGCTAGGCTTCGGTGAAATGTCTAAAGCGAGAGCATGATACTTGAGTTTTTTTGGTTAGCGTCATGTGTTGACAACATAGGGGAAAATCCACAAATGCGGCTAATTACATCGTAGACGGTTTTCCTAAAATATTTGGAATGTTATTAAATGTTTTTTTTTCAAACTGTATTGGTAATAAAAGACTGTTTCACTCTTCATTCAAACTAACCTCATTTGAAGCCCAGCACTATTATGCATTAGCAGGAACCCAGAGGAGCAACTCACAGCAATTATAAACAATAAAACACACATTGTTTACACTTCAAGAGGAAATTATGTCGCCGTGGTGCTTTTTCGCACAGTGGAGTCTGGGATATTTGGGCAGTTTATATTCAAATACTAATATCACTAGAATAGGCTAGCTGCGATTGCCACTGTTTCCTCTGAGGAAGAACAAACAGGCAATTAACTTGACAGGCAATCATATACCATTACACACTTGTTGGACTGCTTAACATCAATGTCACATCCTCAATGACTCGCCTACAAACGAGATACACAAATGCAGATGCTTTTTGGCTGTTAAAATGCATTTTAAGGTAGTAAAGTTATAGCAATCAAATAATTTCCAAATCTGCCCTCTCTGTACATCTATAAACGCGACGGTTGTGGTGCTTCCTCCCTTGAGCCTAACGAAACAGACTCTAAGACGTCTCGCTTTGACACAATTTTAGGTAGTTATTTACGTGTGCTAGAGGGTCACCTTCACCAGCCTTGCATGGGAAACTACAGCGAAAGACGAGAAAAAAAAGAAAAACGTAAGCCACAGCGTTTAGACCTTTTTCAGTGACGGCGACTCTTTCGTCATTATGGCATGTGTGACAACGTGTCTGGATGGAAATGCAGAGAAAACCTAAGACATCATTGTAACGAAACAATAAATAGCTGCAAGGGCTTTCGGCTGTGTCTAGCTGAGCAGAACAAGACGATAAGCCTCCGTAGGTGCAGCCTACTGCACCTATGCTCATTCTGAGTGGTTGCGATGCTTCAGATGTACTGGAACATACAGTATAACTGAAAAAGTCAAGAAAATGAAGTAAACCGAAGATAAAAGCATTCTGCAGTGAAGCAGACGCGGCCTGTCAGAATGAAAACAGGTGCAACTTCCACAATCAATTCTCCACCGGTCTCATCATCTTGTTGGGGGACAGGAAGGAAGGAAGGAAGCTGCTTGCGCTTTATGATGCTGATGACTCAGGATTGGGTGAATAAAAATGCTGTTATGTGACTAGGCCTGCTCTTAGTACAGAGGATATGATGTTTTGAAAGAGATGCCCACAGTGTAGGGGAATGCATTGAGGTGTGCGCTTCATAGGAAAGCTGATAAACTTGATAATCGGAGATGGTGGAGTATGTGTGTTTCCAGGCAGGGGGGTTTAAGGTGTGACGTGACGGATGGCGTTTAAAGCATGACTAAAAAAACAAATTCAGAACAAGGCACAGAATTGTCTGCAAATGGTCGAGAAATGAACGAAAAATACCAGCAGTTGGGGAGGTGCTGTGTGGTGACGCTTCCTACACTCATATCTGGCAACGTCTGGTATCCCGCCCACCCCGAAAGCCCACCCCTGACCCTGATCCCACTGTATAACACAAATACCTACATCTTCTCAGCTGCCCGTGTAGCATTCTACGTCATTCGATCCCCAGAAAACAAAAAAAAAAAACGAAACCAACCAACAAACAAACTAAAATGATCTCAGTTTCCCCATGCCCCACCCCCTCCCACCAAAACCAAAAAGAAAATAGTAAGAACAACGGAGGCCTCGGGACTCAGATATAGTACTCCTTCTTCTCGTCCGAGTTGTTGTGGCCTCCTTCGGCGTTGATGATGGCCGTGTCGGCGTCCGCCGCGTCGTCTGCCCCCTTGGCTTCGTGTGTGAAGTAGGTGCCTGTGTGGGTTTCAAAGAAAAGCGTGTTGATAAAAGCAATATCTCCAGCACCCCGGGGCCTCTGATTGATGCAATTGCGGGGTTTTAAAAGAGATTAAAGACCATCTGGAGCAACTTCTCTAATTTAGAGTGAGGGTCGATTCCAGGGACTTTACCTGCCCATAAATAAGGCATTCATTTCACCACGCTGCACATGGTTGCGTTATACTGTCTTTCATGTGCGGGAACAACAGGTAATACGTCCCCAAACTAATACCCTGCGATGGGGACACTTTGATTACAGCACGGTAGATAAAATCTGACCCTCTTGATCGAGCGCTATTAGATAAAACAAACAAGAAAAGAGACGAAAACTGAGGCTGACGCGCTTGGAAGAATAAACCTGTTATTTGCGGCTAATAATTCAGGAAATTTCCATAAAATCCTCTCCAGGTTTGGGTTCACTTTGACTTTGCGCTTTAGAATTAACCTTGGAAAGTGTTACAAGGTGGTGGGAATAAGCGATCCACTTCAAACTTCATTTCCGAGTGGGATTATTCCCATCCTCTCAGTCTGTGGCGTGATAATGAAGGCAGTAGCCCTGATGAAAAGCAGAGATGCTGCTCCCACTTTATATTACAGAACACAACAGCGCCGTGCACTCAGAGGGATAGCGGCCTTAATGTGCTCGCAGCCACGGGCCAATTCAAAGCACCTGCAGAGCTTCGATGGCAGGATGGCTTCTTCGCCAATCCAGAATCTTATTCCAAAATAATTAGAAAGTCTATTGACCTTGGAAATGTGCCGCAAGACAGTCTGGGGGCAGAATTACCTTTGTGTCTTGCAAAGTATCGTCCCAAAACGATGAGAAGACACAACATGGCGAAGACCACGACGGCCACCACTCCTCCGATAACCGCATGGTCCAATCTCTGTGCTTCTGGTCCTGCTTGTGAATCTGATGGAGGAAAATCAAGAGGAGACGTGTTACTTGCAACACAATCAACAAACAGCCTGTTTATACTGTGTAGTGCATTATAAGGCAGCATTAAATATGTAAACTATCCAAAGTTATGCAATTATTTGATCAAAAATTCAGTAAAATTACATATTACTCCAATTTAAAACCCGTTTTTTATATGACTGTTTTTTTTTAATGTAATTTATTCCTGTCATGGCAAAGAAACATTTTTAGCAGTCATTACTTAAACGGTCCCATGACCGTCAGAAATCATTCTAATATGCTGTTTTGCTGCTTACTATGTTTTGTTATCTGGATGATTATTATGTAGAAGGTGAAAGATGTTATGAAAGCATTACACGTTCTATTGAAAGTGCACCCAAATTCTCCATAACAGACAAATACATTACTATTAATCTAGCAATCATAGTAACATATAAGATTGATGTTAAGATAAAAATGGTTTGTATTGTGTAAGACACTTTAAATACACTGCAATAGCCACCCGAGTGTCTCTGAAATCCACCTCTCCAAAATAAGACCTCCAAACTATAGACAGGCACCAACAAACAGAACTGATGCAAAAAGAAAGCGTGAGTGAAACTGGTTAAACATTTACGAGTGTGAAAGTGGAGCTCTGAAGACACAGGCCTTGTTGTTTATATTCTTCTGTAAACTACTACTTCTGTCCTGGCTATAACTCAAATGAATCTGGCACAAACTCTGAGCTGTCTGGAGCCAGAGCTGAAGAAATACACGTTGCCCTCAAGACTAAAAGTGCGAATCACAAGCAATTTTTAACAAAGATTTATTCTATTTCAGCCAGAGAACAAGGCAGGCCTCCGAGACGCGCAGCGTAATGATATGTGAAGTTTATTGATCAAGTGTAGGGATCCATGACAACCCAAAGTTAATGCTGGTTTGTGGACTTGATTGGTTCTTCACAGAGCAAAGGAGGAGCAACATTTTTCATCAATATCTCACACTCGCCTCGGAAATTAAAGAGTTTGAAGAGAAGTACTGAGAGAAAATAGACAGGAGACATCGCTCTAGAGCCCGGCCAAAGAAAGACATGAAAGATCTCCATGTCACCAAGACTGTTAATTATCAACACCTAAGGTTTGTGCCACACTTTTTAGTGCACATCAAGGGCTCTTTCTTTCAAGTACGGGCACACTTGGCCTTGTGGACAAACTGTTTTCATCATGCTTTTTTGTCTGATAATAATTTCCACCGTATTTCACATGATATTGTGTTTAATAGCATTCTCTTGTGGAAGTGCCATTTTTAGAATTTTTAAACAAATGGTCAAATATGGTTAGTATTGTGTGCATCCTAAATACATCCTAAATTTTACACTTGCACAAAAAAATATTTCGTAACACTTTACTTGAAGCCTTTATGTAAAACGCATTATTACAGTTTTAATGCATTAATTATGCCTTCTAATTCTTTGTACAGTATGGGGAATAGTTAATAATAGTTAGTAATAACATTTTCTTAATTTCTATAATTTACTCATTGTTACACTATTCATTTTCATTTTGGTTATAATTACTTATGACATTAAAGCCTTTATAATAACAGTAAGCCTTTAAGCAAAGTGTTAGCAAATATTTAGCTAACAATGGAGATTTACCTTATTTTTATATTCATTTTTTAATAACACATTGCAAATCTCATTTCTCAAACACCCTTTTTACAGGAGCTTCTTTATAACATTTATTCAAGCCTAGTCCTAGACTTAAATGTAAATCTGAGCTGTTTCAACTGAAACATGTTATTGTCTTAAGATGCAAACCAGAAATGTTTTTTTTTTTGTAAGGCATGTTTATAAAAATGACTTAAATGTCCTAATTGAATTATTGCCTAATAGTCTGGGTGTAAATAATGTGTAAAACAAATAAAAAGTATCTTAAAGGAAGCAAATATAAATAATAGAGAAACGGTAAAAAGTTTCTGAAACTTACATGACATAATAGAAAAGTTAAAATCTGTTAGTTTTAATAAAAATCAATCGCTGGGAAAACCCAAGAGGGAGGAGAGCATGCGATCTCCCTGCTCCATCTCACGGTCTATGTACTGTTTTATCAGTCCACGGGCTTATCCCCACTCCAAACATCTCACTCGATAAAAAACTGCGATGAGAAGGGAAAGGAACCGAGGGGAAGGATGTCTCGACTGAGCAATCCGACGCTTGGTAATCCAGTCACGAGGAGTTGATCAGCCTTCCCTGTTTACCCACGGCAATCTCCCGCTCTCATCTGTGGCCTGAGCCCGAGAGCCGAGGGGATTTCCAGGGGGAGTTCAAAAAACAAAAACGGCAGGCCACAACTTATTAGAGGATAACGAAAAGCGAGAAAGCACAGAGCGGTGTGCTTGTACAACATCCCACCCAATCTCACCTCATAAACAACTCCTGTGTGAGAAGGGTGGGGGTGGGATGTAAGGATGATGCTGTGGTGCTAACTGCCAAACCCAACAAAACACGACTTGATAAACTTAATAGGCTATTTTGACTTCAGATTTCCTTTTTTTTTCTCGGAGGAAAGACAGATTCAATTAAAGTCAGAGGGAATCTGCTTGACACCTAATTCACGCTTGTCAAAAGGAAGGGAGGGGGCTAAAGACGTGCTTTAACACACTCTCCTATTAAGATGTTAATGTGTACTGGACGAAGGGATAAACAGACCAGGAATGGCAGAGATGGCTCTTCCTCTTAAACCTCCTCCCGCAGCCACTTTGCTGAGAGATACTGTTGCCGGTTTGTTGCCTGCTTGGGTCATTCTCTCACTGAATGGATTTGATAGAGATTAACATAACTTAACAAATGGAGTGAGGACAGAGACGGGACTGTCTGTTCTCATCCAGCTTCAAGTGATTTTAATGTCCTCTTTCTCCTTTCCACCCTCTACAGCCTGAAGATAAATAAAGGGGTGTTCGGAGCTCAGCCAGGGCGATGAGAAAGAAGATTGAGGCCTGCGATCACGCAACGTTCAGAGGTGCACTGGTGTGCCGGGCCGCCCTTAACACAATGACTGCACCGTAATTCAATAAGAGTCCACTGTGAACCAACAGTTTGGCTAATGTGTAATTCGAGAAGCAGATGGTTTAGAAATGAGTAATTCTAAAGCAACCTCCTCTAATCTCAGCAGCCATTTTGCCTCTGGAATATTCAGTAATTCCAAGAAATTGCCATCTTAATGAAACCCTAGAAATTTGCTCTCATCTCAATTTGACTAGACGGAGTCACATAATTACACGTATTGCGTGGTGCTTATGGAAGAATCATTACCATAAACAGTATTCCTGTTTAACGTTTATGACTGCAGAATAAGAGACCAGAATACGCAATTACCCAGTCGGATAAGTGAGTGAGTGAAGGAATGATTAACTGAAGCTAGATGGAAAGCGTGTGAATGTTCTCCAGAAAGTGGCAAGAGCGAGTGCCATCGGGCACTGATAAAAGCTGACTTTGATCTGATCCGAATGAACCAAGTCTGAGATGGGGTCTGATTTTTTGCACTGGCATTTGTGGGAAGCTCATCCAAGGTCAGCTCTAAAGAATAACTTCAATTTGGAGTGGGCCGTTGCATCGTACTGCACCTCCAGCTACTACAATGAATCGCTAGTCGGATCTGACTCTCATCCAAGAGTCCACGGTCTCCAGTTTCTGAAATATCTCTCCTGTGGTGAAGGAGGATTGCTGTGAGCTCTCAGGGTTCACACCTTAGGCTGCTGGAGGTGGTGTTGAGGAATATGAGATAGGAGAGGGAGTGTGAGGGAGAAGAAAAGAGCTTCATCAGTCTTGAGACGATGCACTAAGCATGTTTTTTGCCTGAAATGGGGCAAATCACCTGGCTGGAGTGGACACTTTCGGCCAAACTACAGTGAGAAGACATGATGAAAGATCCTATCAGCTTTGCTGTTCCACTGAACAGTTTCCCCAGCAGAACTGATAACTCTTCGCCACCCGATATCCAAAAAAACTGAAATTCTCTCATTTTGCGCTGCCGCACTCTAATCCAGTTACCTTAAGATGAAGTTATCACATTCAAACATGCAGACCATTATGTAACTTTTCATTAGATTCCTTGTTTCTTGCCTCAATGTAGTTTACAGCTCTGCCTTGCAAATTGAAAAGAATATTTAATCTAACACCACAGCCTCAAGAGCTGGGAAGTAACTAAAAAGTAGTGACACAGCTAACTTGGCTACATTTTTCAGTAGCTGAGCTGCTAAAACAATATGGTTGCTTTTCTAGCAACATGCTATATTCACAAAGATCTGACATAAACACATACATTCTCACACACATATATATATATATATATATATATATATATATATATATATACATACATATATATCATTATATTACTATGAATTCATAAATGTATATATTTCTCATAATGTAGTTAGTAGATTGAATGGTTGCTACATTTTTAAATGAGTCATATTACAGCAGTTTATGCTACTTCCAATATTTCATTCTCTAATAATTTAAAAATGTTAACTGTGGAAATGCTTCAGGTTCAGAGTTTCAAAGTAAAGCCATTGGGCAAAAAACACAAATCAAAGAATACTGATGTAACAGGCATGCCTAACCTCCTTCCATCACTGCTCAGCCCTATTTCAAACAAGCGCAAAGCAAAGCCAAAACTGACATTTAATTCTGGTGTTCAAAGTCTAAATGAAGACAAAAGGTGGAGAAAAGAGAATGAGAGCAAACAGAGCTCTGCATGATGCCAGGACCTTGAGTTATGAGCGAAATACCAGGGCAAAAGCAATCTGGACGGAAAGAGGACAGGACGTGTCTCTGAGGGGTTTGAGGTGAGGACCCTAAGGGCCGAAATGCAGCAACACATCTCTTCCTCAAGAAGTCATGCTTGCTGGTTTGAAGAAAACTCCCATGACAATAAAGTGTGATAGCTGGATTGACTTCAGCGGGTCATCTGTCCCATCAACACCACTGAGGGAGACAGACTCAGATTCTCAGTCAAAAACAATGGTACGGATGAGTCGGTGGCCACTAGGGCACAAGTTGCATTCTCTCTTGTGTGGACACCCAGATAGTGAACCAGCAGTTATTGATCCCACCTCTTTTGTCTCCATCAGTGTTGACATTTTCAAGAGTGGAAGACTTTTTGAAGAATGACTCAAAATAAGCCTCTTTTGTGTCTACATGCTATCTTTCTATCATATCTTCCTTTTCAAACCAGTACAAGCGCATCTTTTGAGAGCAGACAGGAATAACAATAATCATTGACAAGAACAGACAGCAGAACTGGGGTTTCGATCCTGTTGGCCATGACAAAAGGTTAGAAGTGTTCAGCTCATATTCAGAATGTTCAAAGGCAGTCGGAGAACGCATTGCGCTGTCGGTTTACGCCTCACTGTTCTTAGCACAGGTGCGAGAAGGAGATATGCTGCCGTTTTCCTCATGAGTTGAGTCGGTGGCTACACTTGATCTTGCACTCATAGTCAATTACCTCACTTCCTCAGGATAAAGCTTCTGTTGTTTTATCGTTTTGGACTCAGGCGGACTCATGGACTCATTGCCCACTCCTAATAACTTTCTCAAAAGAAGCCCAAGCAGCAACGGATACTGTGCTCCAGCGGAGATCTAAAAGGAACTTTGCTCTGGCTCATTGGGTATTCACATACAGTACGTCAACATTTAATTTTTCATTTTTTGTCCTTATCTAGGTTTCTTTTATTTTCTTCATTCTTTTTCGGATTATTTGTTTTAATAAAAAAAAAAAAAAAGGGTTTATTTGATTGATTGATTTATTTAAATAATTTTATTAAGCAAGGATGCATTGCATTTAAGTAAAAATAGATTTATATTTCAAGTAAAATGCTGCAGAAAAACTTTTCAACGTTATTAAGAAATTCAGCTTTGGCTGCACAGGAATATATTACATTTAAAATACGTCAAAAATAGAAAACAATTATTTCAAATTGCAATAATATTTCACAGTGCAACTGTTTTTATGTATTTTTGATCAAATGCGGCTTTGGTCAACATAAGAGGCAATATATATATATATATATATATATATATATATATATATAATGAATTTTTATGAAGCCCCGTGATTACATAATTAGGCTCTAATTATACAGAGCTTTTTCATTGATCCAAGTCATAGCATGCATTCAGACCTTCTCTACCAGGCCCGCTAAATTAAAGCCCCACGATTTAGTCAGTAATCCAAACATCATCAAAAGAAGCACTTAATAAACATCGGCAATGAAAGATCTGGAAGGTGATTTGCGATGATGTAGCTGGTAGATCAGATCACTTATGGTCATGTAAAAGTCCAATTGTGGCTCTGTGTCTTGTCCTTCATGTTTTAATAAAGTTTAATAAAGCCCTCCATTCAGAAATCTCATTAAATTCAGCCAGCGTTTACTCGCTCACAAAACTTCCACATCAAAATGTCTCCTTTGGGAAAAACACAAGAAGCGAGCCGATGTTCAATAAGCTTCCAATCACTTATGATGTACTGACAGCCGCAAACAGAACACCCAAAATCTCGCCTCAAATCATATGAAAAAACAAAAAAAAAAAAAAACCAGTTACTCTGCATCACTTTTATCTGTTTTGACTTTGAAAAGGAAGGACTGTCTGTGGCAATTTTCTTAATTCTTCTCTCTCTGTATGCCATTTCCATGATGGATGGAAATGTTCCCCCTCTCTACATAGGGAGATAAAATACTGCACTTCGCTGCATTTTACTTTTACTTTCCAGCATTGCTGTTAGACTAAGTGATAGGTAAAGTAAGAGATGTTCTAGATTGAATGGTGGCTCACAAAAAGGAAAAAGAAATAATATAACAACAAATGGTGCGCAAGGCGGTTGATGACGAACTTCACAAGACGGCTTGTGTTAATGTGTTTTCTCTCTGTATCAGGAAAATTAAACCACCTTAAAAAAAAAAAAGTCAGGGTCACCCCGTCCACGGGCAAACAAAACCCATCGCACTCACTCAAGCGCAATCGATTTGACAAGGAGGGAAAAGTCTACCCTCTGGGCAACGCAAGTGTCTCATTTCAAAGGATGTGTTGATTTCAAAGACAGCAGATCTTCTAATTAGATCCTCTAATCTTGTAATTAAGCAAAAGTGATTGCCATGGTGAAAGTGTGAGCAGATTGGAATGAAATGACTCTGCTCTTGGGCCTGTGGTCGGATGGATCACAGATGTGTTATTGCAAACCCTGTCTATATTTACCTGTTCCTTCAGCCTAGCAGCAGTCCTGTGCTGTAATGGAAATGTAATTAAAAATCTCATTGACCCCCTGTGTTGCAGTCACCCCATTCAGAGGCTTACGTATAGTGCTCAATTTTGCTATAGCCACTTAGAGGTAATGTGTATGCAGCAGTCTTGTACGACAAAATTGCATTTGAATGTATTTTACCTGGAGGTGTTTCAGTGTTTCTGAAAGGAGGAAGTTATTTAGTACTTTAAGGGCAATGGATATCTGCAAATCGAAGATGCTGCTTTCTATTCGGTAAACACAAAAATCAAGTCATAGTCCCGTGGAATTCAATGTTTGAAAAAATATCAATCATGTTGGCAGAGACCAAATGAAGTCAAAGTCATAAACCGAAAGATTTAATCTCTCTCGTAACCTTTTTGTTTCCTTTTCCGCGGCCTGTATAAAGAAGCTTGAGATAAAGGCTGTCTTGGGTTTCTTCAGACAAATCATTATGATTAGCGATTACACTCAAGCGTGGCATATTGCTGATGACAAACACCGGTTATATTCAATCCAATTTCCACTCAATTTCCTCTGCTAAAATCTCCGGGACCATTCCGAAAGGTTTCCACTTAAACATATTAACAACGTAAGCATCGAAGGTAGGAAACATCCCACGAGAAGTCGAGGAACGGCTCCAGGTCACCCTTTCCTTTTCCGCGCCGTCTGTTTATCATTCCTGTCACTGCGGCCACTCCTCTTTGTCAGTTCCCGCCTCGAGCTCCGTCAGCCCTGACATGTGCGGCAGCCTCCGCAGATTTATAGTAACAGTGCACAGAGGCGGACAGAACTGGGCCACGGGGGGCGTTCGGAGGCAGGACATAGAATGAGGGCAACCTTTACAAGCTGCTGTAGATGCTTCGGATTTTGAGCTTGACAGGTGTGCCTGAGGCGTACTCGTGGACGTCGAACCAGAACCTGTGGTTAAGAGATGCTTGATCATTTGTACTTTCAGTACGGCCATGTTTTTGCTTTGGCTTTTCCTCGTCTGCCCTTCAAACATCAATAAATCCTCAGGCTGCTTCGGCTGCTTTTGTGGACTAACTCGCATTCACAACAATCCAGCATTATGCAAATCTGGGAACAACACATTCGGCACAAGGGACTCGCGTTGTTCCATTCTGTGAGAAGCAGGGGAAGTGAAGTTTGTCAGAGCTAATCCAGGATAAGATGTCCCTTCCAGGGAACCGTACAAAGCCACGGGCGAGATGGGTGTATTCCTCAGATGCCGCTTCCCTCATTTCCCTCGAGCTTAGGGATCAGTGTTAATTCTTCCCCCTCAGTCGCCAGGAAACCGGCAGAGCCAGACAGCTTCCGATCGCCTCGGGCGGAGCACAGGCGCAAACTCCGCTCAACAGGCCAGGGTCATTCACGGAGCAGAGATCTGCCTTGCGCCTTCTCACTGACTTTATCAGAGTCACCGAATAAATGGCTTTGAATTTCACAATGAGCCTTGGATAAAATGTCATACCGTGTCGTGTAAGGGGGACGTATCTGGCAGAGCCCCCTGGAACCTCATTTTGTGTGGCTTCTAGCGAAATTCTGTCGCTTTGAGGGCAAACGGTGCGATGCTGTATCTCCATCGCAGCAGGTAAACCACTTCCTGGTGGTGAAAATGAAAACCTTTGGCTGGTTGACTGGAGGAAACCCGCACAGGTGTCCATCTAATACAGTCCTCACATGAAAGGGAAGTCTGCTCTAGCTTCAATACATGGGCTAGAGAGAGAAAAGTTCCCCTGCTCTCAGCTTGAGCTTTCTGGCCGGCTATAGTTATACAGACAGCGGGGAGGAGATTATAGATGTTCAAACTTTTATTTTTTTCCTCAGCCAGCTGAACTACTAAGAGTAATGTTTCATGTGTGGCTTAATTGATGCCCAAGGACACTTAATTGCTAGATAAAAGAGGCAGGGTGGACAACATAGTTTCACTTAATAATAGCACTTAATAATAGTGCTAATGCACCTTTTAGGCAAACATTTTTGCAGTCAGCTCTTGGAAGAGAAAGTGGAAGATGCGCCCTTTAAATAATGAGCAAATGTGTTAGTGCTGTAGCCTAGTGGTTGAGGTATGTTACACGACACCACTCAAGTTTCCCAACCCTTTCCCGTCTCCTCTTTCACTGCCTCCATCTAGTCCATATAGTATACTTATGGCGCTTTTCCACTACACAGTACCAGCTCGCCTCGGCTCGACTTGACTCGGCTCGGCTCTGTTTGGTTTTCCACTGTGTAAAAGTTGTACCTGTACCTCCACAAAAGTACCTGGTTGTCATAGCGACGCTGCAGGAAACTGCCGTGGCGTAATCTTCTACGCGACACACACAGGACAATGGA